>JASDQU010013556.1:94441-109429 GCA_032191745.1 Picea mariana | reverse complement strand
ATCAAGTGTCCATGCTCATGGCATCATCTGCATCTAAAGGGGATCTGTTCGTAATCTATGTTTTGGATCCATTCCTCATCCCTGAATTCCAGACTTAGGGCTTATGGGAGTGCTCTAGAAATGTCCATATCTATACAGATTTTTGCATATGATGTGTATCTTCCTTTTAGGGTGGGTTTTGAGGTCTCCACATATTTCCCCAATTTGTTTCCTATTGCTTCAAAGGTAGAGGGCAACCAGTAGTCTAGGGGTAGGGAATAAAGGCTCAGCCATACTGGTACCTTTTTGAACGTTTCTTTCTCTGGGGAAAAATTTTCTTTCCAGGGTTGCATTTAGAGTCTCGCTGAGGCGTGGAAGTATGGAACTCCCTCGAAGACTCTGTCCCTGTCTTCCAGTTTAAGAAATACTGCTGTGAAGAAACCCTTCGAGCTTAGCTGGAGTTCCACTTCTCTATTTTTCTTCCAGTGGTATTTAATCCAGTTGCGCAGAGTTCTTTTTGTGGGCCATAACCCCATGAATTTTCATATGAGCGCATGCATCTTCATTTGATCCCTGTAGAGTTGCGTTTGTGGGTCTTCCAGTACCACCTTCGGTATCAATGTTGTTTTGGGTTAATAAGGGTTGTGCTCCTCCGTCCCGTTAACCTTCCCGGTCTCGTGCTTTTCATTCCGAGTCTCCTTAGCGACTTCCTCCATGGTCTCATTTTTGTCCCGACTTCTTTATTGATGCTTCCCTAGGTCTGATCCCGAGGTTCCTATTGCTGGTTCCTTGAAAACTTTGCTTCTTGGCCCTTTTCCTCTGTCCACCACTACTTGTTTGTATGCGGGGGTCCCCTTCCCCCCCCCCCCTACTGCTCATGTTTCTCTCTGTTGTGGCTGCGACTTTCAAACCCTAGCTTGCCATGACTGTCAATTCTCAGTGCCAAGATTACTTACAATTTGAGTCAGCTATCGTTCCCATAAAAAGTATCATATTAATCAGTATTAGATTAATAATTATTTTTCTTGAAGCTTTATAAAGCAATATTAGATTAATCATTATTTTTATTACTTGAAGCTTTAGATTAATGATGTACATAACAAGTATTAGATTAATCATTATTTTGCTTGAAGCTTTATAAATCAGTATTAGATTAATCATTATTTTTACTTGAAGCTTTAGATTAATGATGTGCAACTTTATATAACAGGTTGTAGTGTTAGATTAATCATTATGTTTTTTTTTTACTTGAAGGATTGTAAAAAATTGATGATGTTGTGTAAACTGGGTGAGATAAATTTGTCATGAATGTATAAAGATACTTGATGTTTGATGTAAGAAGTAATGATGTGTACACCTAAATGATATGAAATCTTAATGATGTGAGCTTCTAAGCTTGTAGAGTTATAAGGATTGCAAGTGCTACACTATTGAGTAAACTTTAAAGTTTGTAGAGGTATAATGAGGATTAAACAGTGGTAGTTAATGATTAATCATTAATTTACCCTAAGGATTGTATGCATGATGTATGTGTGATTACAAGATAGACCCCGAGATTTTAATTATGAATGTATTTTGGACTTAGATGAGACCCTTGCACCACAAGATGTATATCGCTTCTTTCTCTGTGGATTTGTCTTAATTAATGATTGATTAAATCGTGCACCTAGAAATTAAATAAAATTGTGCCTCGATGTGTCATTGCTAGATAGATTTTGTATGTCAGTGCTCTTGCATGCTTGTAAATTTAAGGTTGATTGAAGTAATGTCTAATGTTTAGATTTACCTGGTTGCGCGAGTTGGAAGGCCACTAATGATTGGTTGTTGTTTATTATTTTTCGTGTGCCTTGAAAAATTTATTGAATGCATGATGGGATATATTATATTCTCGCTCACCCTAGGAGTTTTATGTTACGTGTGTCAGTTATTAGATGCTCTTTGCGCCTAGATGATCATGGATGTAATTTATCATAGTCGTTTTTATTCCTTTCCAGATTGAATGTTCGTAAGTTGCTTCAAGCTGCTTGATGTGCTAGTATGCTAGGTCATTATGTTTACTATTGTGTGAATGACGTTCGTTATGTTCGTCGCCGAGTTGTGATGCTTGATGGTATTAATGACCTTACTTTCCTTGCACTTTTAAAAACAAAAAAAAATTGTACTTGTAATGCGTCGCATGTTGTCGTAATGGCGAGGGTCTTTACAGTTTATGACAACATAGCTTTTAGATCCAACTTCAAAATTTGATTCTACTTCTTGAATATGAGGTTTTTGTTCAATTTTAGAAGTACTTACTTTGTTCCCTAATTTTCCTACCAATATGTTCCTAGACTAGGTGGTTCTTATTGCAACATGAAAAAATCCTCTTGGATATCGAGGCCTATTCACGCATCCTAGTATGCATGCATGATCATTTGGATAAAGTTTAGCAAATGATTTTTTGATAGTCTACTAAGCTAATCTTCTTCAATATGCCAATTTTGTAAATCAATGTAAACTAAAGATCTTATTCCTTTTTGTTTCCCTGACAATGATGCCAAAAAGAACCACTCTTGAATATACCTCTTTGAAGGATGACTACTTCATTATTTCATTTAATTATCGACTTGGGGTTCGTTGGAGAACTTATGAAACATTGGTGTTGTATGCACATAATTTAAGATCTAAATATTGAATGATCATTGAATGTATTCCTATTTGATAAAGACAAAATTATCAATAAAATATTCTAATTGCAGAAGTTTAAAAAGGTAGTTATATATAAAAATAAAAATCATTCAAAAATTACTATGACTGTACTCTTCTAGTTTGACCAGTGACATTGTTTAAGTTGGGACAACTGCTAACTAAGACTAGTCACAATTTTTTCATCCTTATGTTATGTTAGTGAAACTTAGATATACAATCACTTCATAGTAAAAACCAGGAAAAAAAAACTCATTCAACAATCAAACAAGCTCATATATGTTTATATGCATTTTTAATCTAATAACAAAATAAAATATAACATAGATCTAATGAACAATCTTATAAACAACAAATCTAAAAAAAATATGAACAAGCTTGAGCCTTGTACACAAAAGAGACCTCGTACCTTTGAAGTAGTCTCTACCTTTAAAAGAATTAGCAATTACAAAACACTTAGCTACAATACTAAATAAGATAACACATGAAACTTGGAGTAAACTTATTATATTACTTGAAATTTGAAAATCACAAAATATTCTATATACTATCTTTCATCCCTTCATATGAGAGAAACGACTATATATATATATAGTGTTTTTACTAGAATCTTTCATAACTACATCTAAAACTTGAATTTTTATGAAAACCCTAAAGTTGTGGAGAAATAACAAGTTAACTATTACAAAGTTTTAAGATGTTGCGCCTTAGGAGGAAATTCTTAGTTCTCGGAGAACAAAAGACTAAACGAAAACGTGAAAACCTTAGGAGGAAATTCATAGTTCTCGGAAAACCTCATAAATTCACTTCAAAACATGAGCTCTGTACATATGCGTGTACATACTTTGAATGTAGTATACTTTGTTTCCCTGTGTGTTAATTACACAACTGATTCTCTTCTAGTGGGCGTGATGAGTCATGTTGTTGTTCGAACTCCTTGGCTTGATCAATGCAAAGGTGCAATCTATGGTTTATCATTCATACCACTGGTTTCCATTAGCAACATTCTATTGAATATGACTTAAATAATTTCTACAACTCTACTCTAAATTTTATAATATAAACTAGAAAAATTTAGAAACATAATCCAATATATACCTTGTGGGACTTGTGGGTTAGGTAAATGGAAAATGAGAGATTATGAAGGTCATAATGGCCTTAATGGTATTTAAAAGATCATCAAAACTAAAAAGTGATACGCAAAAATGCATTAATTTGAGGTCTCATCACTTATGACAAAGAATTGTATGCTTTTGTTTAGAGCGCAAAAAAATGTAAATCAAAGAGAAAATCATCCATACAGATCATTAGCCTTTGCAGTATCTCCAATCAGAAGCCAAGATAAAAAAAATCATGCCATTTCTGGTGGGTGAGATTTTTGCAACAATTCCATTTGGTCATTAGGTAAAAGAAAGGTATACAAAACAAAGTTTCTGGTATATTATCTAGACCTTCTATTAATAAATCCATTATTTTACAACATAGTTCATTATCTCATGAAAGTTACAATGAACAATATCCTAGATATGTAGATTTTAAGGATGTTTATGAAACATAATCCATGGTACTAAAGTGGACAAATTAAAGATTATCATGTAGATGATAAATTGTTATATCATCTTGGTAAGTTGTGTATCCCAGGAGGTGAAAGAGTGTATATAATTAGAGAAGCACATACTTCTCTCATTTTTCGTAATTTTGGCATAGGAAAAACAATATATTAGTTACGATGCTATTGTTATTGGTCTCAGATTTATTAAATTGTGTCAAAATGTGTAAAAGGATATGTGATGTATTCCAGTAGAAAACCAAATAACAAAAAAATGGGTTTGTATATGCCACTTCTTGTACCTTCTCGTCTAGGGGATAGTGTGTTTGGATTTTGTAGGGGGTTTTCCTATGTCCAGGAAAGGTCATGATTGTCTATATGTTGTCATGGATAAAATTATAAAAATGTGTGTTTTAGTACCTTGTAAGAAACAAGTGATAGGAGAAGGGATTGCATATTTGTTCTTCCAGCATGTATGGTTCATTTTGGTATGCTCATATCCATTGTATATTATCAAGACATTTGCTTCCTTGGGGTATTTTGGTCAACTTTTTGGGGTTAAAAGACACTAATCTTTAGAAGAGTACTACTTTTCATCCACAGATCGATGGAAAAATTGAACTGGTCAAAAAGACATTGAGCACACTTACTCCAAGGATATCATAACAAGTGTCCTAAGCTTTGGGATGAACAATTGTATTATGTACACCATGCCTATAATTATTCCAAACATTCTTCTACACTAAGGTCTCCTGTTGAGACATGTTTTCGTTATTTTCCTAAGTCTCCTATGGACTTAACTCTTGGGAAAGATTCAATGGCTGATGGATGTAATGATGCAAACAAATATGATAATTTCATCTAGAATATCTAATTGGTTCATCAATCCATACAACAATTGGAAAAGACCCAAGCCAATTATAAGGCTACGCATAGAAAGATCGATTTTATCATCACTTCCAAGTTGGTGATCAAGTTTAGCTACAGATTAGCAAAGAACACCTTAAAGGTGAAAGTAAAAAATCTCAATCCAATCAAGTATGGTCCAATTAATATCTTAGAAAATATTGGTGACAATGCTTTGTGGTTAGAGTTACCTCTATATATGCAGATGTATTCCGTGGTTAATGTTGGAAAATTGCAACTATATGAGCCTCCTATGATCATGGATCAGGGTGAGAATGTCCAAGTTCCTTTTGTTGAATATTTTTCTCCTGAATATCTTGATGAGTTGTGGGAAGATGTTATTATTGATAGGAAAGTGAGGAATTCTCGAAGAGGTGATGTGGAGTATATTTGTGTGTGTAAAAAATGAATGCATCCAAGTAAAGAATGATGGATAGAAACTAGAAAAGTGACGGAGTTATACCATCACTTATTTTCTAAATGAAACCAGGATTTTTGTGGTCCAATAGATTCTTAGTGGGGGAGAGTGATATAGAAGGATTCACCCCAACCAATCGATTACCCAAATCCCACACATAGAAGAGATCAAGACAAAGAAGAGGATGAACAATCAAGAAAGTGTGGGATAGCATCAAGAATACCACTGTCAATTGGCTATTTCTGGGTTCTGTTAAATTGATTCTCAAAATACAGGGACATTGGATGTTATCCATGCCACATTTTTTGATTCAAATTCATGGAGGAGAAGGCATGAAATTCCCATCCTAAATATAAATATTGATGCTCAATAAATTGATTATCCATCTCTTTTCTAGTGGAGGAAAATATCACATATGAAAAATTGCATAGTTATATGTTCGTTGGAAATTGTTTGTAGATCGAATGGGATTTTTTTTTTGTCAATTCAAACCATAAATGACTAGGAGGAGCACATATTTGTCAAACAGATTTGTAGATATGATCTAGATGAAGACCACTAAGTATAGATCTGAGAGATTCGTGTTGGAATGAAAATTCATTGGAGAGAGTGTGAAGGAGGAGAGCTTGTAGCCTTTAACTAGTGTTGTTAGGTTTAAGCACTTTGGATTTGGAGGGAATCAAAAGGATAGCACCTCATCCATACACCTTTTACATAGGAAACAAATAAGGTAGAGAATCGGGACTTGGAAGTGATTGACAACATATATCCCCTTCATTCGGAGAATAAGGCAAAGCCTATGTTCATTTGTAGGAAGAAACCATTGTTATATTCCTGGAGGACATCGAAGAAAAATTTTGTAGATTGAAGACCATTGTTTGACGTGAAGAGTTGCAGTATCGTACTTACATCCTTTTTAACGGATCATATATTTAATTGAAGTATACCCAGAGACATATCCCATATAAGTGAACTCTGTTATCAATTTGTTGAGTATTTCCCGTGTTACTTAAGTTATCGTTTTAAATTTTAGTTATTAATATTGATGTTTAATTATTGAGAAGATCGTTTTAATAATCTGAATTAGTGAGTTTTTTTAAAACAAATCCTTTAGCATTAATTTTGAATGAGTTACCTCCCTAAAAGGAAACATGCTCTATAAGCCCCTTTCATCCATTCATTGTCGTGTGTTTATCATTGAAATACAAGGTGTCTGAGTGGATCCTAAAAAGTGGAGATCATACATTATTTTCTTTTACAAAAGAAACTTACATCAAAGCTTCACAACTTCTTGACTATGATAAATTTCTAAAATGTTTTATTCTAGGGTTTTCACACCTAGTGTTTCCAATTAACTAGTTGTTGAGAGGGGAACTGCAAAGAAAGTATTATCCAGGATAGAGACACAAGAACAACCATTGGACAAAGTGAAGTAGAAGATCTATATTACATGTCTTGGCACTTTCAGACCTATCTTAGCCTTTCAATATATATTCTAATACATTTTATTATTTCACGGGGGTTGTCCTCACCGATCATGGGCTTCCCATATCTTTTTACTCTGAGACATTCAAGGGTTCAATACATAACTACTCTAACTATCATAGAGCACTATACTCAATTGTACAAACAATTTGACAATGCTGACAATACATTCCAAGGAAGGATACCATAATACAATTGGATCACAAACCCTTCAATTTCTACAGACACTGGCCAAACTTGTATACCATGGAAGGTGTACAAGTTAACTTAGTTCGATGTTTGTAATCAATATCTTAACAAAGAACTAGAATATTCCTTTAAATATCAATCACATTAAATAAATTTATGGTAGTGGATTATAACGTCAAATGGAGGATGGGAAAAATTATAAATCAACTATGTTTTATGGGTATTTCATTTAGTAAATATATGGCATAACACCTTCATTCGTTGGATATTCTTAAACTAATATTTTCAATAGATTTTCTATATATATCCATTATTTTAATGACAATTTCAAATCCCTTTTTATTTATAATCCTAATATGTTGGTCCTAGTATATTTTCCACATTTCACCTATTGATCCCTATCATTCTTCCTTCTCCCTTTGATTCTAAAATCTTCATATTCATATCCATAGCTAAATTGAAATATAATAATGGTGTAAGGATTTGACTGCTAAAGTATATGGAGGTATACATACCCTACTCCCCTATGGATTTGAACTTGTGACCTCTTAATAGGAAACACATTTTCTTAACCATTAGGCCCACTCAAACTGTATTAATGTGCATTAATGTCTATATCCCCATAACCAATATTCATAGGTATATTAATGTACCCTTGCACACTTCCTTATTACCATGCACGTTCTAGTAATTTTGAAATTTGGGTAGGGGATTAACTAATTAGTGCATTGGATGTTATGTTTACAATTGTTTACAATTAAATATAGTAAAAAAGTAAAACCTAAAAAAATGATTCAAAACCAAAAATTTAACGCGCTAGAAAAATAAGACCTTCCCTGAAAGGTTCTCCATCCTTATAGATGGTAATGAAGTGCGTCTCTATCATACAAAAAAAAAAATGAAATGTATAATCTATAGGATCATGGAATTTTTGTGTTGCATCATCGATGTCGTTAGTTCTTTTTTTTCTAATCAATGAAACCAATTTGCGTGTTGGTCTACATTTTGGAATTTCAAGATGGTGTTGTCTAAATGTACTACGTTTTGGCCTTTTTCGCCAGAATCCGATGACATAAATCTGAATGAAATTGCAATTTTTTGTTGTTTAAATTGCATTTATGAATGCATAAATGGATTCAACATGCTAAAAACCCCCTGGAGCACTAGGATTACATAGACTTAGCCGCTCAAATCTACAGATCCAAGAATTTATTGATAAATTTAAGGTAAAAGTAAAAAGAAAATTTTCCCAAAAAGAACCAAAACATAGAACATTTAGACTATGGCTTTCAAGATAGGAGAGATTTTTCACCGAACCTATCATAGATATTTTCTAGAGGGATTGATCATTTTTGTTATAAGTATTTCTAAGCAAGAAACTCAACTTTTGTAAGATGGTCATACCTTTTTATTATAAATAAAGGATACCACTACATGTATATTTTAAATAGTGAAATGTAATATTATGTGAGAGGAGGGGAGTTGTTACAAACTAAATACTTAAAATGTTACTTAGAAAAAAATATTGAGAGAAGGGCTTTGAGCCCCATAGTCCCTGCCTTTAGATATTTTACAAAACAAAGGGGTTCATTTTTCTATTTAAATATCTCTAGAACTTGTGCTTTTGTGTGAAGAGAACCTTTCCTAATTGATTTAAATGTAGTAAAATAGAGGACTTGGATGTAATTATATGTTTAATAGTAACCCATGTTCTCCACATGACTTGGTCTAAACGATCCACTTACAAATATTTAAATTTTAGAATTATGAATCACCCATGTTATCCACATGAATGGGGAGATCTACATTAGTTATTCACAAATATTTGATTGTCATTGTTTATTTTATGCAATTTTCCCAAGTTTCGTTAGTGGATAAAGAGGGAGCTATATACTAAACAATTGCCATAAATTTTTCTACTCCCTTGATCCATTGCTATAAAATAATTTTCATTAGTACATTTTTAGTGCCAACCATCAAAGTTTTTGTCATGGTAGTATTGCATAAGTTTAGCGATCTCTTGATTCATTGTTATAAATTAATTTTCACCAATTCATTTTGAGTGGAGCCTACCTTATTGATCATAGTAACAAGCATTGATAATCGAAAACTCTTTTGAAATTTGATGTAAGTGGGACATTCATGTGGCTTCCCACATTGTATGTGTCGTGCCCATCTGAGAGTAAAAAGAGACTTCATACAGGATTTTGTTCACATTGGTCTTTGATATAATGAAGTGTCTATTGTTTTGAATACGAATATGTTTTGATACATAACTTCACTATTTCCAGTGACTACTAATGTCCATGAAAATGAACATCAATGTATCTCCTAAAATGCAATGACCATGAATACTACCTTGATTCAACAAAAGCAACAAATTGATGTTTTCAAACCAGAATGCTCCATGTTGAGAAATATCGTAAGGAACCTCAACAAAGGATATCACCATATTGCCTCTAACCTTAAGATGTTAGTGAATTCATTTTAGGAAGGTCTGAAGGAGGAAGACACTATCCTTCAAATGATGAAGGATAGGGATCTAGGCAACCGAGACTCTCGTCCCTCCAACATTAGACATGATGAAGCCACCATCAAGCATGTTTTTCATTAATCTTTATGTTTTCTAAATTGAAAAGAATTTTTTGTGTCTTGTTTAGAATTTATATGGGGGAGGACAATTTTGGAAGGCTATAATCTCTCGTGTATGTAAATCTTAGCTTTTGACATATTTTTTCTACCTTGTTAAGAAATTATGTGGTTTATCAAACTTTGCTGCAACTTTTTATAATCTAAATTTTCCCAATTTTTACAAAAAAAGTATTAATGACTTCCCATTAACATTAATATTTAGATATTTTAACTTTATATAATAATTTGAAAAAAAACAAAATATATTATTATTATGAGGTTAAATCAAATTGGCTTAAATTTGTAATACATGTGAACAATTTCAACATTTAAATCTTTTACATGAGGATAATCTTACACCAATAAAGTGTCTTATTATTGGAGGCTTAACTTAATTAAACTTACAAGACATGTGAAACATTAATTTTAAAAAGTCAAAAATGTGTGAAATATTAATTAAATGTCAAATAATTTTATGAAATATTTTTTCTTAAATTGACAACTTTAAAGAGAATTAAAATGTCACAAATATATCTATAAAATTTAAAAATTTCACATTGACAACAAATTTCTAATAAATCAATTCAATTCTAATTAAAAGATCACAAATATACCTACAAAATTTTAAAATTTTACTTTAACAACAAATTTCTAATAAATCAATTCAATTCTAATTCTAAAACTTACTAAACACCAACTCTAAAAAAATCAAAGGCCACAAAAATACCTACAAAATTTAAAAATTTCACACTTACATCAAATTACTAATAAATCAATTCTAATTCTAAAACTTGTAAAACACCAACTCTAAAAAAAAATCAAACATTAACTCATAAAGATTCAACATTATTTTCCCTTCAGGATTCCCCTCCCCAAGTTGAACCATCGCTCCAATGCATTGCGCATCTCTTTATCGGTATCAAGGTTCCTTGACTTGCATGTTTTAATGGATTATGATGGGTGTAAGGTCCATTGACTCTAGGAAATTAAATATGGTTTTAAACAACCATACTATTTTAAACGTATTTGGTGTCTGGAATATGGAACCTTTCGTACAATTGGTAAATTAAAAAATTATGGAATAACCGCGTAACTGATTCAAATTCATGTGCTGTAAAGTATATATGAAGTTAGTATGTAATCGGTGTGTATTAACAAATGTGGAATGACAGCGAAACGTATTCGAATTCATGATATATATATATATATATATATTGTCTCGCATCTTTGAGCTACCTTCGGGTCCAGAGATGCAGCCTAAAGCTGAGGTTATATTTTCGATATTTTAATTTTATTTTGTCAAACATCTTGATGTATCTTCGGGTCGAGAGGTGCAATTTACAGTCAGAAAAAAAAGAATATTGTAATATTATGTTTTTTTTTTAAATGATGGATTGAAAAATATATTTTTATATACTTTTAATAATTATAAAATTTATATAATAATAATATATTTCTAAGGTTATTAAAATATTAAATTGGTGTATAAGATTTTTTGTTTGTGGAATAAGGGATCTTTTTCACAAATTTGATTATTAATATTTTAATATTTTTATTTTTATTTTTAATTTATTAAATTTTAAAATAAATTAACTTTAAAATAATGATGATTAATGTCCACTAGGATTGAATTTGGTTTATGTTATCTTATTAAGGTTTAAAAACATTAAAAGAAGTGTTCCAAGATCAACATAGTTTTGTTGAGTTAAAAAGTTAGGAAACATTAGTAGTGTGCCAAATCTTTACATATTCTTTACTAAACCCTACTTTTTCTTCTTTGATTCTTTCATTTTATTATCTTCATTTTTTCATTTATTATAAAAAAGAATCTTGAATTTTTTTTAGTCATTCTTCATGACAAGTTTCAAAACCCTCATACACACTGAGCATCCATAAATTGTTTGAACAATATGGCTAACTTTGGAAACCTACATTCTCAAAATCTTTCGCAATTGAGATCTAATATAGATACAATATGAACATTTTAAGCCAACTTGATTTTCATTTTCAATCCTATTTGAGTGTTTTGGGCATTGACCAATACCCACTTTCAGTAAATAACTTTGGGAACTTTTTCTTATCTTTGTTGCTTGAGCTTTCTAGATAAATTATTGAAACATCTAACATTTCCAGTGGACATTCAACTTTTCGAGTGGACACTTGAAACACCACTTGAGGACATGCAACTTTTCGAGTGGACACTCCACCCATCTTGGACACTCAACTTTTAGAGTGGACACTCCACCCATCATTACAAACAAATAAAGATGAAATTTCATCATTTTAATTCTAAGCTTTTCAAAAATCCTAGCCTCCTTAAGACAATCGTCCCCATAGAGGTTTAGAATATGTGTGTGTGTAGGAGACTAGGATTTTTAAAAAAAGTAGGATTGTCTCAAGGAGACTAGGATTTTTGAAAAGCTTATAATTAAAATGATGAAATTCCAACTTTATTTGTCCTTGATGATGAAAACCAAGCACAAACAACATTATGACTAAGTGTGAAGACCTACACATTCATATTTTGAATATCCCTCTATGGAGAGGATTGTTCAAGGAGACTAGGATTTTTGAAAAGCTTATAATTAAAATGATACCAATTCTCAAGAAAGATCAAGCAACATTATTATTAAGTGTGAAAACCTACACAATCATATTCTAAACCTTTATGGAGAGCATTGTCTCAAGAAGACTAGAATATTTGAAAATCTTAGAATTAAAATGATGAAATTTCAGCTTTATTTATGCATGATAATAAGTGAAAAAAACACATTTTTTTTGTAAACTCAAAAAATCACAATTTTTATTAAACAAAAAATATTTAATAAAAAAATTGAAATTTTTTTTCAATTTTTTTTTCTGATTTATCGACGAATTTTTCTTCTATGATTTATTATACATACTATAGGTTTCCATTAACAACTTTTTATTCATGACATAAATAATTTCTACAACTCTACTTTAAATTTTATAATATAAACTAAAAATACTTAAACACATAATCCAATATTTACCTAGAAGTACTTGTGACTTAGGTAAATGGAAAATAAGAGATTATGAAGATCATAATGAACTTAATGGTAGTTAAAAGTTAAAAAAAAAATTAAAATCATATCATAAGAAAACATTCATTAATTTGAAGTCTCATCAATCCCCTTTTCAACATCATTGCATGTCCTCATGAAATTTCATATTCCTTCTTATGAATCCCTAAAGGTAGAGCTATATGCAGGGTGTCCAAAATCCGTCACATCAAAAAAACCTAAAGTTCTCTCAACCTGTAGCCAATGTGGAGTCTCTTCCATATTGTTCGAATAGAATATGGATTGGTATTATTTAGTGGAACACTAGATGAATGGATAGTTAAATTGGAGATCAATCCATTGATTTCCATGTCTCCATTGATTTCCATGTTTTCTCATTGAGTTTACATAGAAGGTAGCTCGTGATAGAGCAAGTTGGAAATGAGGATAGCTTGTTGGATTTAGGTTCCTCAAAGCATTAGTAAGAGTCCGCCATATGTCACAAGAAGTTTGAAGGGCTATTAAGGAATTCATTTGTATGATTTCGTGATGATCAGTGATATATTGTTGTCTATGTATTCTGATACGTAAGGAGTCTCTAGTGTCTTTGATTAATGCTTGATAATATTGGAGAACAATGGTAGGAACTAAAGATAGTCTTCACGAACTATCAAATATGAATCGAACTTTTTCTATGTACGAAACTAAGTTTCGTCTCTTCATTGACCAAAGACCATAAATCAAGGATGAAACTAATCTTTTTCAATGGAGGATGAAGCTAGTCACATTTAAATCTTTTCCATGAAGATAATGAGAAATATATAAAGATTCTTATTATTATACTTTTACATTAATTAAACTTATAATACATGTTAACCATTAATTTTAACAAGTTAAACATATGTGAAACACCAATTAAAGATCAAATAGTTTTCTCCATACAATGGAGAAATGTACTTAAATCAATTTTGGCTTATAAAACTTGTGAAACACTAATTCTAAAAAGTCAAACATACTTAAAACATTAACTCTTAAAAGATTCAACATCTTTTCTACATACAAAGCTCCTTTACATACAACCATACATTGAGTCTTCTTCAACTATTAATCCTGGTAAACATACATTGAGTGTTCTTCAACCATTAATCCTGGTAAACGACAGGCATATGTAGTTTGCAAACAAGAAGATGTGACAAGTATAATTGTTGTAGTCTAAACTTGCATTTTGAATCCACTTAGACATTCAAAAATGCAATTTAAACAACAAGAAATTGTGATTTCATTCAAATTTATGTATTTGAATCCACTTATACATTCAAAAATACAATTTAAACAACAACAAATTGTGATTTCATCCAAATTTATGTAGCTTGAGTCCAAAAAAAACCAAAACATAAAACGTTTAACTTAGTTTCTTGACTTTCAGGTTTTAATGGTTGACTTACAAGTTTTAATGGACTATGAATCGTGTAAAGTTCATTGACTATAGAAGATTAAATATATTTTTGAACAACCATGCTATTTTAAAAGTATTAGGTATTTGTAACCTTTCATATTTTTGAAACAATTAATATTATTGATATTAATGTAATTGGTATATATATATATATATATATATATTAAAATGTTATAGACTCAAATATAGAGGAGAGGAGATAGGGTAGAATATGTACACTTCAATACATTTTAATAATTAAATTGTTATAATGTGGAGTTTTATTTTTTTATTTTTTTATACCATAATAAAAAAATCTTATACACCAATTTAATGTTTCATTTAGTGATAAACTTAAAATATTATATATATAAATAAATATATATAATACTAATGAATCAAAATATAACATATCTTTAAAATTATAAGTTTAATGTTTGACTTAGTGGTAAACTTAAAATATTATATATATATATATATATATATATATATATATATATATATATTAGGGATAAGAAAAAACTCCTCTTTGAAACTCTTATTACACCTGTTATTCTTTATGGATGTGAAGTTTGTGGCTGTAGTATCTCTCGTGAATTTTGGAGAAAGATAGAGCAAATACAAAAGAATTTTATAACCTATAATCTCAAAATTAAAGGAAATACACCCTATCCCATCCTTCTCTTAA
>JASDQU010013556.1:79112-92236 GCA_032191745.1 Picea mariana | reverse complement strand
GCGACATGAGAAAACAGTGGCAGTGCAATGTTGTCTTCCAAGCCTACTGCAACCAGTTGAAGATCGCAATCCAGTCTACACTACGCATCACCCTGAACACACTTTACAGGTTTAGATCCTTGATGAAGTTCAACGCAGACCGCCACTTCACCTACATTACAACGCGCACTGATGAGAATAAACAACAACTCCGGTCATATTACAAATTGACAGAAGATGACTTGGAGGAGATTACCAAGGAATAGTTGGCAGGACTCCTTGTTCTAGCGGACCCCGCAAAGATGTTCGATGTGGATAGCCTTGAAACTATGCCGAACACACCTAGACCAAGTAAAACGAAGAAAAATGATGAACTGTATGATGTCCATAGCACATCGGTGGATACATCTTTGACCTCACCTGAGCAGGGAGATGATGGTGGAGAACTAGGTGGCACAGAATTCGAGAAAAACAAGGACGAAGTTACTCCGCCAAAAGACGAAGAGGATCCAACTAAGAAAAGGAAGGTTACCCCACCAAAGCCTTCATCCCAAAATAAATCTAGAGCCACTAGGGCTACGTTTAATACTACCCTCACCTCAAACGACTTCGAATTCTTAGTCCCTACATTGAATGATGCTTCATTGGAGATCGTGGAAAAGAAAGAAACAAAGCAAGAGGAGGTATTCATCCAAATCAAGGGTGAAATTCGAGAAGTGTAGTAAGAAGTACAATCCAGCCACACAGTTTCTATTGCACCCTCGAAAAGTGGAACAGAAGAACCAGGAGATGAGCCAGCCCAACTGCACCAGATCACCAATAAAGTTAAAGCTTGCCTTCGATGAGCTTAGGAAGAGATAAAGAAAGCTACCTAATCTTTGGCACAGGCACAAAAATATATGCTAGAACAACACAGTAATGCATAAAAATAAAACTATCTCTTCAAGCAAAGTGGGAGGAAGAGAAAGAAGCGCTACAGTAAGACAGGGAACAGTTTCTCGCAGAGCAACTTGAAGTACAAGAACGGGTTCACAGAGCACTTCGCTCTATGAAAATCATCAAATTCCAGATAGAAGAACGAGTTCCACAGTAGGTGGCACAACTGGAAGGAGTGATCCAACAACTTTAGTAGTGCATCATAGACCTAGAACTTCGCACTGTGCCTGAGACACCTCAAGAAATAAGATATGTAAGAGAGGCCACTGCCTGAAGCACAATTGACCGACTAAAATCCTTTTCCTTGGAATACAAGCAGCTGAGCTCTAGAAGCGCCCAGACGTATGAAAGCCTCACAAAAAATAAAAAATTATAGGCATTAGAGTCACAACTCCAACACGCACAACAACATGCAGACACATTACAAGCACAACTAAAGGCCTTATCACCAGTTGAGATAATGAAGAGGTTTCCAGAGCAACCCATGACCCAACAACAAGTATGCACACTCCATAGTATAGTAATGGAAGTCTCTCAACGACTTCAACCAGTGCAAGAAAAGGCATGCCAATTATTCACTGAACTTGAAAGCCAAGGAGTAGAACTTGAACAGGTTGTGATTATAGCAAAACAATGCCTCGAAGGACCATTCAATGATGCACTTATTCAAGAGTTCACTGAGCAAGAAGAAGTAGCCTTGTAGCAGATCAAAGCAACTCAAGCCAAGATCGAGGCGTTAGAGGCAAAATTGCTCAGACCAGAGTGACTTGGGATGAGTCACAAGTGAGTGTTGGGGGCATGTTATCCCTTGACCAAGTTTTGAGGAACACTTGGTCATATTTGACCATTTTTGGGACTTCGACAGCCTATCGAACATGGAGTGCCAGACGAAGCAGAGATCATGGGATCTCGACCCACTTTCGGGCCCCTTTTTAGGTTTTGGGACAATGTAATGAGAAAGGGATGTCGGCCTATGGGTTCACCCACGCTTAGGCCCACTTTTGTATGTATAAATAGATGTCTAGGCAAAGTAAGTAAGAGGACGGTAGCCTATCTATGTGATGTAAGCTAAGTGCTAGTAGTGCTTTGTGCATGATTGTAGAAGGGTTACAGAGCTAAGTGCAAGTTATTATAGAGATTATATAAGGCTTTGTGCTACAACGCAAGGAAGAAGGATCTAGCAAGTGGCACAGATCTTCTGTCTTGTGCACAAAAGGGTTTTTGGTGACTGTGTGTTGTAACTGATTGAAATCATTAATAAAGAAGAAGAGTTGGTGGACGTAGCCCCAGGGTGGGGGTGAACCACGTTCATGCTGTGTTTCTCTGCTTTGTGCGATGTATCAATGTGTTTCTATGTGATGAATGTTAGATAGATCTAATGTTGCTTTGTGCCTAATCATGTGAATGAATGCTAGATATGACCTATATGGATGTGCTTAGTTCTTGAATCTTCTAGATCTAATGTGTTCCTTTTATGTTAAGTGTTATTAGAGGATGGATCTGGTTGCATACTGTGATACTTTGTAATTAGGGTATGTCTACGTTGTTACTAAGAACTGAATATTGATGAAGATTAATTGATAAGTGCTTTGTTAAGTGTTATAATCATAGATCTGTGTCCCAGCTAAGGTTTCAGACATCTGAGTCCTACAATGACCCATGCCTCTACCTCGGGTGAGACTTCATCTGCTTCGCAGGTGTTGCCAAAAGGGTCGATAGTTAGGGTTTTGTTGGTGCACTATTGTAGCGTTGAACCTTGGGTCTGCCCTTGTGCCAACAGGGCTTGGTGGAAATTCTATTCATAATTGGGAGGGTATGAGACAAGCATTCCTAAAAAATATCAATATAATTTCCAAGCTAGGGATTTACGAGGAGAAATATTCAAAATGACTTAAAAAGAAGAATAATGTTTGGAATACTATGTTGAAAGGTTCCATTATAATCTTAGCTTATCCAAACAACATCAAATGGACCTATACACACTAAGGATTATTCTTGTTAGAGGTATCTGAGATGAATGTTTGGATGTATTAAATTTTATGGGAGATGGAGATGTTTCTCAGTTATCATATGATGTTCTTTGTGAGTTGTGTAGACAATATTCACAAGGTAACAATAAACAAGGTAGGGGTCCTAGTGAGAGTCTCTCAAGAATATTAAATCCTTAGGGGATGGAGTTACCTAAGTTGATATTGGGAATTTGTTAGATAATTTTAAAATTGACATCCTTAGTTCTCTGAGTTCCCAATTATATACCTTGAAAATTCAAAAGAAGAAAAACGAAGAAGATTCGACCTTGGCTATTTTTTTCTCAAGATGTTGAACTAAACACCTTTTATGAGAGTTCCCATTAAATAATATATAAACTTGTGAAATCTATGAATAGATCCATGCCACAGGTAGTTTCCCTTCATTACCTAAAATCAAAGTTGTGTTCCAAATAGCTAAGGAAGGAATTGAGCAACTTTGAAGTATCAAAAATGTTGTTTGGTCCTTCAAAATGGCTATGGAAGGTTTCAAACATGTTGGTGTTTGAAAAGGTTAAGATCGAAACAACAACCTCATGAGGATTAAAGATCCCCCTTTATTTTTATAGAGGTGGTACTCCTCTATGAATTTTTTAAATATTTATCTTTGAAAATATTGGGACAACAATATTAAAATGGGAGAGTGCTAAAAGGAAAAATCCAAGTCTTTATCATTCAAATAAATAAAAAAAATTGAATAGAATATACATGTGTCAAGAATTCCTAAGAAATGGATTAGGAACCTTTACTCATAAAATAATATATTTTCATAAATATGATACAATGAAAATAACTATAAGAAATATAACATGAATCTCATATCCATCATAGTTTCAAATATTTTTTTAGCACATTCATGGAAATAAATATAAACGACCCATATATCAAAGAACTTAAAAAATATATTTTCATTAAAATCGAAATAGGTTTTGATAGGTTAATTTCAAATATCTTATATTCAAATGCTTAGAGTTCAAAAATACAATCAAAATTAACCCCGAAGTAGTTCTCTAGAGTTTTCTCAAAAATAAAATAGTCTTTAATTGTCTTAAGAAAAATAAAAGGCATTTGTTTAAAGATGGACTGGGACTATCTCTTGTGGACCAAAAAATAAAGAAATGAAATAAGAAAAGATCAGAAATAGAGATGGAACAGGGCAGGAACAATGCAAGACCTGAAAAGGGAACTAAAGGGATCGATAAAAAATTAGTTATATTCTCATTGGGATAGAAAAAATATAAATGGATGAACTATGAAAGTGGAAGAGAAAGGGAGAAGGATGTAATCAATTTGCACTTATTCTCGCTCGTTTTTGGGTCATTTTTTCTCTTTGATTCTCTTTGGTGACAGTTTCTTGACCAGTAACCACTGCTTCGGTTTGATCATATTCAATAATCTTGATCAAGGACAACTTTAACCAATTTTCAATATATTCATGCATTGGATCAATGATTAGCTCTCATTTGACCCTTATGTCTAACATTGTACTTTCTAATTCTCTATAATCAATTGAAATTTGTTGTAATGTAATTTCAATATCTTCATTTTTAATTACGTACTCAATAAGCTAACTTTCAATTTATTGCTCCATGTACTTGATCATACTGTTGAACTTATCTACTGATATACCTTTCAATATTTCTGCATGTTCCTCAAATTGTTTCCTTGTTAACAAAATACTATTTGAAATAAGTTTGGGTTATTGAACTTTACCAGTATTTCCTACAAAGTCTAATCCCATTATCTTGGAATAAGATTCACTCTTTTTGACACTTAGGACATCGATATCATCCAATAATTATTTTAATGTACTAATTATTTTCATCTACAATGCCTTCAGTTCTTTCATGCAGGTAGAGGAGGGCATATCTTCCTCTTTTATTTTCATCTTGGTCATGCTTGAAACCTTTAAACTAAATGTAATAACTGCATCCTTATAAAAACCTTTGTCATTTCTTAAGTCAACTTGTTAATATTCTTTGAAATTTTGAATTTTAGAACCAAGGGAGACAAATCTTCTTGCTAAATCTCATGTCTCTAAAATGAGAGGCATTCTCTTTTTAATATTTTCTCCAATGTAGCGCCTAATTGCAGCAAGCAAACTTGATGTTCCCTTCAATTTCAAACTCAATTCTAGGATTTTATCAATGCTCTTCCATGGTTAGACCATTGAGACTGGGGTATAACATATAGGGGGTGGCATAAGAGTATGTTCTAATTCCTTAGTCATTTCCTTAAGCATTATATTTTTGGCCTCCATGTCATCCACCGACACTTCTAGAGCATCGTGCATAGCTTTGTGAATTCTGACAATTCTTGAAGGGGGTACGCCTTTGAAATCAAATTCTGATTTAGATTTTCTTTTATTCTTTGAATGTATTTTCTCTAAAATTATTTTTTTAGAACTTCTGTCAAACATGGAATTTTGTACTATTATAGATTCATCTTTTAAAAAAATATGTCCTTGAGTTACAATCTCAGCTGCAACTTCCTTTCTTTCCTACAGTCTCTATTCATCATTTGGGAACTCAATATCTTCAATATTAATGTCCAGATCCATATCTTGAAGCACAACCTTGCCTTCAGGTATTATATTATCTTCCGCCTACTCAGTACCTTGCCCTTTTCTTTTGACCTGAAGTTTAGGAGATTTCTCCAAATTTCCTCTCAGAGGATTTTGGTGACCCCCATCATCAGAATTGTTAGTAGAAGATTTTTTTTGTTGTGATGTCACTAGCTAAGAACTTTGATTTGGTAGCATGCTTCTTTGTGATACACTTGGGGAATGATCAATTCTTTTATTTGTCAATTTTCCTCTCTGCTTATGCTTATATGTAGTACTAAAAATAGTTTTGATATATTTTGTTTTCCTTTCGCCAATTGGTGTTGGTGGATCTTGACTATCTCCCTCTTCTTCTTCAAACAAAAATGTATTAGAAAGTGAATTATTGTATCCAATAGACATCATGTGTTCCCTGAAATTATTATTTGGGTCAAAAACCTTGATTTCATCTACAAATTTCAAGTTGTATTGATCCCATAAATCGTGAATTCGTCAATTTTAGAAATACCTCTTTATAAAATTTGCTTAATTCTTTGTGGCAATGGAATAAATTTATTTTCTCCTTTTTTGATGGAAGATATGTACTCAAAATCTATATTGTCTAGAAACCTCTATGACAAACATTCTATATAAAACATAATAAGGGATATAAAAAGGCTTCTGAATATAACAATATATTCTTACCACACTATAATGCTCCATTTTCTCATAAATCCCCTTTTTATCTAGTAATTTTGATGCTTCTAGAGACAATCTAGATGTTTTTGAACCAAGTAAGAGTTTCTTGAAAATAGAAACAAATCCATTATAGAATTCATGAAAATCATAAGTAACCATTTGTCTCCAGAGAGCTTGGTACCACATTGGTACTGGATCAATTTTACAATCAACTCTCCTTTTGATAGTCATACCTTTAAAAGCATTGCAGTAAGTGATGGAAAATATCAAATATGAAGACATGTATAACCTTTTAATTTCTCTGAACTTTTCTAATTTTGAGGAAATTTATATGGAAATAATCTTCACCCAATCAAATATTGCCTTCTCATGAACTATAAAATGTAAAATTTAAAGGGCTAACCGAGGAATTGTTGTTGTTGATTCCTGACCTGTAACTCTGGTGAATAGACTACAATCTATTTATAAGGATTTTTAAGAGAATTGGCCTGAATATTCGATAAATCCTCTGATATTGTGGAAGGATATTCAAGGTATTCCCATATGAGTTCAAGTCCATGATTTATTTCCTTAAGGAATTGTCTAGCTTCCTCCCCTTTTAATGTGATGGCTGGATCAGGGAGCTTTAGCATCCTTCTAAAAACTCATGGTGAAAAGGAAACAGAAGAATCCCCTTGAACATGAATCACTCTGTGGTTCTATTCATACTTATCAACACACCAAGAAAAAATTTCCCTCGACTCAAAAACCTTTTGTGCGCCCCCTGCTAAAGCAATGCCTGACGTCTAGACTATATTTTCGTTCCTTTGTAGTAATGGAAAAGAAGAATAATACCAGTAATACCTCGACCCCTAGAACCTTGAGTCCTCTCACTCGAATAAATTCAAAGTATCCCCACATAATTTTTTCTCCCTTTCACTTCCATGTTATTTCAAAGTTGGCGCAATTTTGTATATTCACTCTAAAACATTAATTTCAAAGTAAATCCCTTTTGATAATATAACTTGCATCTCTTTTTTTTATGAAAGAGTTAGTGAAGATTAAATGAAGGATTACCTCAATAAATATTCTATTAATAGCTGCCTTTTCAAAATTAATTAAATATTGTCCTCTGTAAGATTGGCATTTAATAAGTCTTAGGGAAAGTGAAGTAATTTATGTAATACGATGGATGATTAGACATGCATCTCAAGAAGTAAGGGAACAAACATGAGCTCTCCAACCCATGAACCCACAATGATATTGAAAATTAGTTAAGTATTGATATATCAAGAGAGTCGAGGTATAGTCATATATCGGTTGTACTTGTATAACAAAAGGAAATGAGTTGGGGAAACATGAACCCACAATTCCGCCAACCCACGAACCCACGATGGTGAGAAACTTAAAAAATATTCCAAGTAAAGTGTAAAATGAGGGTCACAAAAAATAATGTGCATTTTGATGATGGAAGAAGAGAGGACTTGAAATAAAATGATGATGCTAACCCGCAAACCCACCATGGATTGAGAAAACTCTAAGTAAAGAAAAGGTAAAAGTAAAATGTTTGAGCTTATATATGTAGGTCAACAACTAGCTCCAACTGTGGGATGGTAACCTCTTGTGGGTTACTAAAGAATCCATAATCTCTCCTATTGGGCATGGAGTTGATGTAAGAAAGGAAAATAAAAAATAAGAGAACATGTACAGAAGGAAAATAAATTAAACTATGTACATGTGAGAGCAAGATTGATGAGGAAAAGAAACTCTTGAGATGTTGACCATTGAATGGAAACATCTACATTTTCCATTTCATGTCTTTGAGTAAATAATATTTATGACCTAAGATATTTTCAATAGTATATGGGACAATCCATAACGTCTCAATTTTTTTATGTAAAGAAGGCTTTTCCTTTGATTTTTTCCATAATAGTACCAATTTTCTCTTTTGAAAATATTTTGTTGTTGCACTCTAATCGAAATTTTTCTTGATGGTATGTTGTCTCTGACTCATTTTAGTTAGTGATTCAACTCATTCTTCCTCCAATTTCATCAACCGATTGTATATTCTTTGTAAAGGGCAGATTTCCTCTACATCTTCAATGTTCACAACATATGTCAAAGCATTTTGTTCTAGATTGATAGAAATTCTTTCTTCTTTTCCATACACCAGTGCATATGGGGAATTTCTAGTGATATCCTTTGGTGTTAATCTTCTTGCACATATTGTATCTCTCAATTTCAAATTTCAATTTCTTTGATTAATATAAATCGTTTTCTTGATAATGTGGATCAAAGTCTTATTTGTAGTCAGCCAAACCATTTCCTTGGGGATAATAGTTTGATGATTGTCCCATTATAATACCAAATTCTCCACAAAATTTAGTAAACTTTGACCCAATGAATATTGACCCATTATCTGTGATTAACTTTTCTAGAACTTTGAATCTTGCTAAAATATTTTCTTTGAGGAATCTTATAAGATCGTCGGAATCATCATTTTTCAATGGTAATGATTCTTTCCATTTTGTAAAGTAATTTGTAGCTGTGAGAATATATGAATGGTATTTACTTTATTTTGGATTAATTGGCACAATGAAATCAAATCTCCATTGTGTGAATGGTTATTCTATTGATATGGGTTGCAAAGGCATTGTTTCCCTCTTCATTTTTCCTAAGAATTTTTGACAAGAAATTCATTTTCTTATCATTGAATATGAATGTTTGAACATAGTTTGTCAATAATATCTTGATCTCATTATTCTATGTGTAGTAGTTGTAGGTGCGAAGCACAAATCCATTCATGAAATTCTTCCATCAATTTGTAATATTTTGTTGCATCAACACATCTCAACGGCATTCCATCAAAATTCCTTTGAAAAACAAAATCTTAAACTAACATATGTTGATTTGCTTTCATATTTAGTGCTCTTATTTCTTTTGGAGACATGCCATTTTGGAAATGGACAGATTTAAATGGAAAATGGTATATTTATAGTACTTGGGAGTTGATGCACATGATCTTGTGGAAATCGATATAACTCCATTTAATGAATCAGAACCTGCAATGAGCTTGCACAACCCATGTCCTCTAAATTATTTTAGTGGCTTAATATCAATGTCATATTCTTGGATTTTTTCTAGCCAATTCATCCATTTACCTTCTCTCAACTTTTTATTGAGAAGCATTTTCATTGGAGAAGTAAGAACATATGCTATGACATGGGATGACAAAATATAAGTTTTAAAATGAGATTTTTCCTTAAATAAGGAAAGATCTTGCTTCTCTATCTCTGAATATTTCAATTCATAATCATGGATATTATTTTTAATAAAAAATATTGGGGGTTATTCTCCTTTAATATTTCTTTATGTAAGAGTGAATAAATAGCCTCCTCCAAAGGAAAATAATATATGATGAAATTTTTATTAAAATTTGGGTTGATCAATACAGGTGCAGTGGTGATTGCATGCTTGATATTGGTGAATGTTATTTTAATTTCTTGGGTCCATTGACATATTTGTTCCTTTTTCAACAATGCATTTATTGGTTTAAAAATTGTTGCATAGTCTAAGAAAAACCTTCTTACAAAATTTATTTTTCCAAAAATAAATTTTACTCCATTTTTTGAGGTCAGGGGATTTAATTCATTGATATCCTTGACTCTATCATGATCAAAATATATTCCTTATTTTTGGACTATATGTCCTAAAATATTTCCTTCTGAAACTGCAAATAAGAATTTATTTGGATTAAGAAATATTCCATATAATATGCATCTTTCAAAAACTTCTCTTAGATGATGAAAATGATTTTATCTGATCTTAGAAAGAATGGTAAGATCATATTGATAGTCGGCCATGAATCTCCCGAACAGATATTTGAAATCATGGTCCATAGCTCTTTGAAAGTTTTCTCCTTCATTTTTCAAGACAAGGGGCATGAGAGCATAAGCATTTGTCTCCCAAGGTGTTATGAAAGAAATTGTTTATATGTCTTATTCTACAACCAACACCTGATTGTATCTCAAAAATCCATCTAACATGAACATCAAATCTGAGCCAATGACTTGTTGAAGTAACAATTCCATGTTAGGAAGAGTATNAAATCTCAAAAATCAACACACAAATGAATTTCTCCACTTTTCTTTCTTACGATGATAGGATTCGACAACCATTCTGAATGCTTCATTGAGAATACTATTCTATCTTTTCTTAATTTCTCCAATTCAATTTTCACCAGGGGTTTCAATTTTGGATTTATTATTCTCAACTTTTGTTTAAATGACTTCGTCACTTCTTTTAATGGTATGATATGCTGGAATATATATTTATCACTTTCTTTCAAATAATCGTAAGTCCATACAAAAACGTCAAAGAATTATTTGAACAAGGAGGTATATTGATCAATCTCTTCTTGCATACAACCACTCCCAAGATTTACATATTTTGGAGATTCTTCAATCCCAATATTTATCTTTTGAGTTTCTGGCACCTTTCTGGTAGATGCTTCTTCTTTCAAATTTGCATTCTCACTTGATCATCTCTTGTGAATATAGACTCAAAAATTGATATATTTTTTTAGAATTGATGCAGGATCATCAAGACTTTCTTCTATGTCTGAAAGAAAGTATGTCATATGTTCATCATTTTTGAATACTTGCAAATGATCTTGATTATCAGGTGTTGATGGCTTGAAAATTATTTTAACTTGAAAAGTATTTTGATTCCGAAAATCATTAGGATTAAATAGAGATGCAACAATTTCCATCAAGTCTTATTTTTATTGTTTTCCCTATAAATAAATGATATGTTGAATGAGCTGAAGGAATACATCAATTCATCTACTCTTTTGGCATAATGTTTTAATCGTTCATTTTTTATCTTATATTTATTCTTGATGTGATTTATGACAAGTTCATGGTCGCTAGTTATTATCAAATGTTCAATATCAATTTGAAGTACGAGATTCATTCCTTCTATCAATACTTCATATTCAACTCATTGTTCATACAAGGAAATTTAATCCTGATAGGATGAGGATATATAACTGAACTGGGGATTTTCAGTACAATTCCTACTCCTCTCTCAGAGTTGCAACAAGCACCATCAAAATACATCCTCCAAAATACTTCAAAAAAACTTTTTATTTCTTGTCTTGAAATATATGTATTCTCTAGGTCAAACACAACATAGTTTCCTATACCATCATCAATATATTGTTTCATTAATTCATTGTTTTTTTTCTTGAAAGAAAATGGTTTTATTGGATCTCGAGGAACTCTAATCAGTGTTCCATCTTTATTCAGAAACATCATGCAACTCCCATCATTCATGATGTACCCTCCAATCAACAAGGACCAATATCTCCCAAGAACTACTCCTTATGCTGGAGGAAGATCCACCACTATAATTGCGAACACAATTGCGATGTGTGGGGCAACAATTATTCAAGAATTGAAATATTTAATCTCTTTGTATGTCAGGACATTTCTTGATTCAGTGGCATAGATACTCTCTATGGTTTCATAATACTTGGTACAACTCATCCCAAGTGCTTCCATTACTGATAATGGCATGATATTATTTTTCACTCCAATATCAATCAAGAAATTATGAAGCAACACATCATGATTTTCTATTGTAATATAAAAAGGTGGGACTTTACCTTTGGGTCTAACTATTGATATATTCTGATGTTGCTTTGGATTTGATGCAACAACTTCAATTCTATGACTTGTCTCATCTAATATTTTAATAATATTTTCCCTCTGCTATGGGATTTTGACAACTTCCATGAATCGAAAAGTGATTCTCAATTTTTTCAGATCATCAATCACATTATATGTCATTTTTTGAGGATTTTTCACTTTATTTCCAATTGTCTTATTCTTAGTTTCTTCTGTGTCATTTGTTCTCATATTTTCCTTTTATTTATCCACATTTTATTTTGTTTTAAATTTACTTGTTTGTGCTCTTGTTTTTACAACATTTTCTTGTGAGGTATCGATTTCTTCATGTTCATCAAATATATACATGGATGACTTGCCTTCATTCTTTTGTACATATTCAATAATTTCTTCTTGAACAAAATCATCCTCTTGATTATCAACTATCTCATCCTCAAAATTTTCTTATAAAATTACAGCATTTGGATTTGGCACTCTATATGTCCTCTATCTAAACTCTTCAATTGTACCATCATTTCATATTCTCTATCCTTGCACATGATGTCTCTTATGTTCCTGAATAGGAATTCTTGTATTAGGATGGAAATTGTCATTCCTTCTTAATGTTTTCAATTCATTTTGCATGTGTCCAATAGTTAGATTCATCTGGTATTTCTCCATCCTTTGTTTGTTTTCTTGCATTGTTGTTGGATCATTTTTTACATTACAATTACCCCTTTGAGTATCCCTAAGCCAACTCCTCGATCTTCAATATTTTTTTCTCTTTGATATTCACTTTTATTTAAGTTTAATGCTCCTTGATATGAGATACTAAGGGTATCCATTTGTCATTGGAATTTTCCAAGAATGATATTAGGATTAGCATATGTCTACAGCATGATCTCTTCCATTTTTTTCACTTTATGTATTGCTCCATTTAAATCTTTGATTTGTGCAACCCCCATGGAAATTTTCACATTTGAAGGAATTTGATTTTTTTAGCATCTGAGTATTACTGGAGCATTTGGATTTTGTTCCTTTGGGATCTGATTCACTGTCTTAAAAAATCTTAGATTGAAGTCTCTAATCCTCTCACCCTTTTTCAAATGAATCTAGGTGAATTGTGTGAGTAGATTATGATATGCTACCGGAAGAGCATACATAGTTAAGAACATAATTTCTAAATCATCAAAGGAAGAAATTTGTCTTGCTAGAAGGGACATGTACCATTCATAGGCATATCATATCAATGTATAAATAGATAATCTTAACATTACATTGTCATGTTCCACT
>JASDQU010013556.1:63142-79092 GCA_032191745.1 Picea mariana | reverse complement strand
TGAGTAGATTATGATATGCTACCGGAAGAGCATACATAGTTAAGAACATAATTTCTAAATCATCAAAGGAAGAAATTTGTCTTGCTAGAAGGGACATGTACCATTCATAGGCATATCATATCAATGTATAAATAGATAATCTTAACATTACATTGTCATGTTCCACTAAATGAATTTTTCACATGCTCAGAAATATATCCAGATGTTTCTTTGTATCTACTAATCCATCTCCTAGAAATGTTTGCAACGCTCCTTATGGGAGAGTTGGAAACTAATGTTGTTATCCCTGAATATTTAGAGAGATATTTATAACCCTTCTCCATGTAATTTCTTTATGTTCTTCACGATTATCATGGTTTTCATTTCTTTCTTCTCTATCACCTATGATTGGATCCTTTTATTTTTTGGTATTGGAAATTTCTCTTATTTCTTTAAGTTGTTTAGTTTTACTCCTTTTTATTAATCCTTTGTTTGATTCAAGATTCAATTTATATCATGTCTTCTCTTCCTTCCTGCAATTTCTCTTTGCTCCTCATGGGAAAGAGTCTCCTAGGATCTTTCAAGATATTCATGAATTTGGGCTGTTGTCAACACCAAATCATATAATTGATGCAAAATGCTTGTTTGATTTACTAATAAAACTTGCAACTTGGGTTGGTTAGGCTGAGGCTGAGTCATAACTAATTATGTTTTTAAACCAAATTTTTCTCTTGTTCCCTATTATGGTTGCCAAAAATGTTGATGTTTGAACTGATTAAGATCGAAATAAAAACCTCATGATGATTAAAGACCCCCCTTCATTTTTATATAGGTGATACTGCTCTATGAATTATTTAAATATTTATCTTTGAAAATATTGGAACAACAATATTAAAATGGGAGAGTGCTAAAAACCAAACTCCAAGTCTTTATCATTCAAACAAATAAAAATGTTCAATAATATATACATGCATCAATAATTCCCGAGAAATGGACCAGGAACCTTTATTCATAAAATAATATATTTGCATAAATATGATACAAAGAAAATAACTATAAGAAATATAACATGAATCTTACATCCATCACAGTTTCAAATATTTTTTATCACATTCAAGGAAAGAAAGATGAAGGGCCCATATATCAGAGAACTTTTAAAAATTCTTTTCATTAAAATCAAAACAGGATTTGATAGGTTAATTTCAAATATATTATACTCAAATGATCATAGTTAAAAGATACAATTAAAATTAACCTCGAAGTAGTTCTCTGAAGTTTTCTCAAAATTAAAATAGTCTATAATAGTCTTAAGAAAATAAAAGGAGTTTATACAAAGATGGACTGGGATTGGCTCCCATGGACCACAAAATAAATAAGTGAAATAATAAAAGAGTAGGAATAGAGATGGAACAAGGAAAGAACAATTAAATACTTAAAAGGAGAACATAAGGGAGAAATCAAAAATCAGTTATATTCTTATTAGGATAGAAAAAATATAACTAGATGATTTTTGAAAGCATAAGAGAAAGGGAGAAGAGTAAGGATCTGATCAATTTTCACTTACTGTGATGGAATCTCTAGATAATTTTTGGGTAGTTGTTTCTCTTCTATTATATTTAGTGACAGTTCCTTGACTGGTACCAACTCCTTCCATTTTATCATCTTTAGTAATATCGATTAAGGCTAACTTTAATCAATTTTCAATATATTCACGCATTGGAGCAATGGTTACCTCTTGTTTGACCCTTTTGTATAACATTGTACTTTTTTATTCTCTATAATCAATTGAAAGTTGTTGTAATGTAATTTCAATATCTTCATTTTTATTTATGTACTCCAAAATCCAACTTTCAATTTCTTGCTCCATGTACTCGGTCATACTATTGAACTTATTCGTTGATATACCTTTCAATATTTCTACATGTTCCTCAAATTGTTTCCTTGTTAAGAGAATACTATTTGAAATACGTTTGGGATCTTGTACTTCACCAATAGTTTTTGCAAGGTATAATCCCATTATATTGGAATAAGCTTCACTCTTTTTGAAACTTAGGACATCCAGATTGAATCCAATAATTCTTTTAATGTCTTTTCATCCAACATGCCTTCAATTTTTTCATGCGAGTAGGGGAGGGAAGATATTCCTCTTTTATTTTCAGCTCAACCATGCTTGAAACCTTTAAATTAAATGTAATAACTACATTCTTATAAAAACCTTCATCATTTCTTAATTCAACTTGTAAATATTCTCTGAAATTTTGAATTTTAGAACCAAGAGAGACAAAGTTGCTTGTTAAATCCCATGTCTCTAAAATGAGAGACATTCTCTTTTTAATATTTTCTCCAATGAAGCGCCTAATTGTAGCAAGTAAAATTGATGTTCCCTTCAATTTCAAACTAGATTATGGGGTTTTATCAATGTTCTTCTAGGGATGGACCGCTGAGACTAGGGAAGGAAACATAATGGGTGGCATCAGAGTATGTTCTAATTCATTAATCCTTTCTTTAATAATTGCTTTTTTTTCCTCCATGTCATCCACCGACAATTCTAGAGAATTGCTCGTAGATTTGTGAATTCTGGAAATTCTGGAAGGGGGCATGCCTTTAAAATTAAATTTAGATTTAGATTTTCTTTTATTCTTTGAATGTGTTTTCTCTAAAATTACGTTTTTAGAGCTTCTGTCAAATAAGGAATTTTGTACTATGAAAGATTCATCTTTTGAAAAAATATTTTCTTGAGTTACAATCTCGACTACAACTTCCATGCTTTCCTGGAGTCTATGTTCATCATTCAGGAACTAGATATCTTCAATATTAATGTCCAGATCGATATATTGAAGCACAACCTCACCTTTAGGTATGATATTTTCTTCCTCCTACTGATTACCTTGCCTTTTTCTTTTGATCTAAAGTTTATTATATTTCTCCAAATTTCCTCTGTGAGGATTATGGTCACCCCTATCAACAAAATTGTTGGTAGAAGATTCTTTTTGCTATAATGTCACTCGATGAGAACTTTTCTTTGGTATGCCACTTCTTTGTGATACACTTGGAAAATGAGCATTTCTTTTATTTGTCACTTTTCCTCTCTGCTTATGTTTATTTGTAGTACTAACAATAGTTTCGATATATTTTGTTTTCATTTCACCATCTAGTGCTGGTGGGTCTTGACTATCTCCCTCCTCTTCTTCAATCAAAATTTTATTAGCAAGTGAAGTATTATACCCAGAATATGTACTATCTAGAAACCTCTATGAAAATTATTATATATGAAACATAATAAGCTCGATAAAAGGGCTTCTCACGAGAACAATATATTCTTATCACACTATAATGCTCCATTTTCTCATAACTCCCATTTTTATCTAAGAATTTTTATGCTTCCAGAGATAATTTAGCTTTTTTTGCACCAAATATGAGTTTCTTGAAAATAGAAACAAATCCATTATAGACTTCATAAAAATGATAAGTAACACTCTGTATCCAGAGGGCTTAGTACCACATTGGTATTGGATCAATTTTATAGTCAACTCTCCTTCTAATACTCAGACCTTTAAAAACATGATAGTAAGTGATAGAAAATATCAAATATGAAGACAAGTAGAACCTTTTATTTTTTCTGAATTTTTCTAATTGTGAGGAAATTTCTATGGAAATAATATTCCCCCAGTCAAATATTTCCTTCTCGCGAACTATAAAATATAAAATGTAAAGGGATAATTGAGGAATTTTCATTGTTGATTCCTGACCTTTAACTCTGGTGACGATCTATGTAATCTCTTTATAAGGATTTCTAAACAATTGTCTTGAATGTTTGATAAATCCTCCGGCATCGTGGAAAGATCTTCAAGTTATTCTCATAAGATTTTAAGTCCATAATTTATTTCCTTAACGAATCGTCTAGCTTCCTCCCCTTTGAATGTGATGGTTGGATGAGGGAGATTTAACATCCTTCTGAAAACTGAAGGTGACAAGGAAACAAGAGACTCCTCTTAAATTTGAATCACTCTCCAGTTCAATTCATACTTATCAACACACCAAGAAATAATTTCCCTAGAGTTAAAAACTTTTGGTATGCACCATGTTGAAGCAATGCATGATGTCCAGACTATATTTTCATTCCTTTCTTGTAGTGGTAGTGAAGAATAATACTACTAATACCTCAACCACATGAACCTTTATTCCTCTCACCAAAATAAATTCAAGGTATCCCCACATAATTGTTCTCTCCTTTTCACTACCTTGTTGTTTGAAAGTTGGAGGAATTTTGTATATTCACTTTGAAATATTAATTTCAAAGTAAATCCCATTTTGATAATACAACTAACATATCATTTTTTGATGAAAGAGTTATTATAGATTAAATGAAGGATTACCTTGAGAAATATTCTATTAATAATGGCCTTTTCAAAATTAATTAAATATTATCCTCTATAAGATTAGCATTTAATAATTCTTAGGGAAAGTGAAAAGTATTTTTTGCAATATGGCAGATGATCAAATGTACATATAAAAAATTATAGGAATAAACATGATCCCACAAGCCCACAATGTTATTGAAAATCGGTTAAGTACTGATCTATCAAGAGAGTCGATGTATAGTCATCTATTAGTCGGACTTGTAGAACACAAGGAATTGAATTGGGGAAACATGAACCTATGATTCTGCTGACCTGTGAACCTGCGGTGCTGAGAAACATAAAAAATATTCTAAGTAATGTGCAAAATGAGGGTCGCGGAACAATAAGGTGCATTTTGATGACGACAAAAGAGAGGAATTGAATAAGAATGATGATACCAACTCATGAACCCTCCATGGGTTTAAAATTTTCTAAGTAAAGAAAAGGTAAAAACAAAATATGTGAGATTATATATATATATAGGTCAACAAAACCCTAATTTTCCAAACTAGGACCTATTGTTAAAATGACCCTAGAAGATTATTCCCCAATTTTTTCCACTATGAAATAATTAATATAGATGAAAAATTATATAATGATCCAATATATATTATTATCACTATATAAGGCTTCCCTTGGATATCTTTGAGTTCAATTTCCTTGCCTTTTGAGGAAAATCTCATAAAAAATTCTTGAAAATTAAGAGCCACTTTTCCCAATGATTGTAACCATTAGACCCCTAATACAACATCAACACCACCCATTTGGATTGAAATCATGGGACTAGCCAATAAACATTCCCCTATATTGACCTTAATACTATGGAACTTCCTCGAAAAATTTATGGTACCTCCACCTGCAATAATTAATTGAAACTCTAGTGCTGGAAATAAAAAGCAATTAAGAAGTTTTGCTAATTTGCACTAATTGAAGTTATGGATACTACTAGAATCAATCAACATTGTTGTTTTTTTATTTTTGATACATCCTTCTATCTTGAGGGATTTTGGAGTATTGATGCTAGCCAATGCATGACAAGATATGGTTGGAGTAGTCTCTTCTAGTTCGATATTTTGCAATGGTTCCAATTCTTGATCTTCTTCTTCCTCACAATATATGTAGAACAATTTATTATTACCACATTTATGCCCCTTACTGTGCTCTAGGGATTTAAGTTTGAAGAGATGCACCTCATGTTAAATGTTCTCCTTTAAAATGATTATAAAAATAGCTAACAAATTTGTCCTCTGGAATGTTCTTTACCCTCAAACTTAGTTTTTGGACTTGTTGAATGTGCTCTATACATGGACCTCTTTGTTGAAGATTTACCAATTTACTAAAGAATGTATTGTTCATATTGTGTTATCAATTCATCCATAAAAATGGACCAAGAGATGATATAATCATTTTTCTTTCACAAATCCACTGATACCAAACAAATTGATCATTTTCTAAATACAAGGATGCAATAGTTACCTTTTGTAAGGTTGACACTTGGTATAGATCAAATAATTACTCCATCTCAAACATCCATGTTATAGGATCTTTATCATCTAACTTCCTCATATCAATATTAGGAATTAATTATTTCTTTGGTGTTGAGTGGAACCCTCGATGATGTGGATATGGAGGTGATGAATAATCATGATTTTGGGGATGCATCTTTATTTCCTCGACATTTAAATGATTTCCTTGTGTCTTGATATCTCCTTAATGGAATCTCTCATCTAGGATACGTAATAAGATGGTTGACATGGAATTTTGCAATTCTTCCATCTTTTTATCCATATTATTTCCCATTTGATCCCTCTTTTTATCTATCTTATTTTCCATTTGATCCATATTTTCAACCATATTATTTTCCACATCTATTTGTACATTTATCAAATAAGACTTTTTCATTGACCTATCATTAAATTCATTAATTTGATTCTCCAAATTGGATAGTTGTTTCTGTGTATCTTAATTTTCTATTGGGGAATAGGGTGGAACCTGTTACATGACCGACAGATGATTCTGTAGATAATCGAAGAGGGAATACAATTTCAAAGAAAAAGGTGGTGTCTAAGACACTGTTACAACACTTAATAAAACTACATTGTGATCAAAAAATCACAATGCATATTGAATCTTGATATATTCATATGATATCTCTTGATAAAGTTATTAATAATGACCCAAGGGATATTCTATTTATAGCATCAATATTTAACCAACTTCCATGAAATTGAGAGGATATTGTCCACATATAACCATCGGTTGTTAGAGTTGACTCCGTCAAATCCGCATTCTCTAGTCAAATTGGAAAGGATTCTCAACCTAATCGTCCATGCATCCAACTTGTAGTCTATTTCTAGGTTGGTTGATCCACCACCCAACTATATTTGACTATTGATCGATTCTCCAACTGATGGAATTGTAGACTACACGTTTGATTGATGTATAAATCCACCCAATTCCTCGACCGACTATTTCCAGATGTAGTTCAACCAACCAACCAACTAAATCCAGGAGAAGTGTGATGAACCATCAATTCTTGATGTTCCAACACTCCCCCATCATCACTTGTCTTTGGATATTCAAGAGGTGTAATTACGTCATCTTGACATGCCCCCATAATTGTATATTCCTGAAGCTCAAGCATCATATGAAGATTGATAAATATAGCTTCAAATAAGGGTTTAGTGTAGATATCAACAACATTATCATCTGTTTTGCAATCTTGAAGAGAGACAATGTTCTCGTGAACTTATTATCTCAAATAGTGAGCATGGAGCTCAGCATGCTTCATCTTACTATGGGAAATGAGATTGTCAACAACTTGTATGGCACTTTCATTGTCACAGTAGATTGTATTTGAGGTTTGAACAAGAAGGCCAAGTTCACCCAATTTGGCGGATGCATACTGCTTTAGTACCTGCTTGAACAACACCATGATATTTTGATTATGTAGTCGACAAGGAGACTACCTTATAATTCTTGCATGATCACACCAATGGTCTAGATATTATATGAAACACATAGTCATAAGTAGACTTATGATCATCATTGACTCCATCCCAGTTGAAGTTAGTGAATCCAACCAAAAAATCTGAACTTCAACAATACTTGATATCAAAATGAGTGGTACCCTTGAGATAGTGTAAAAATCATTTGACTTCTTTCCAACATTTTTCTCTGAGGTCCTACATAAACTAATAAAACAAACTAATAGGAAAGGCAATTTCAGGTCGACTATGAGTAATATAAATAATATTTCTGACTAGTTGTCAATAAAGTGTAGCATCGTTTGTGGGTGTTAGAAAAGTTTTGATGAGCTTTACTCCAAATGTAAAAGGAGTATCACAAGGCTTACAATCGTCCATCTTAAAATGTGTCAAAAGATCCATCACATATTCAGATTTAGAAATGAAAAATCCATCACACTGTGGTAATACTTGAAGACCCAAAAAATAATGCAGAGTACCAAGATCTATCATATCAAAGGAGTCGACAAGTTGTTTCTTCAATCTAAGAATGAGATCAATATTATTTTCAGTAATGAGAAGGTCATAAAAATATAAAACAACAATAAATGTGTCTCCCTTGGTATGGAGTACATACAAGATGTGATCATATTCACAATGTTTAAAACCAAGTCAAAGAAATAAATTTTTGATCTTAGCATACCAAGCTCAGCGAGCCTACTTCAAACCATAAAGATACTTCTTGAGTCAACAAATCAAGTTATAATCTATCACAAAACTAGGTGGTTGTTCCATGAAAAATTAGTCAGATACATGTCCATGAAGAAAAGCACTCTTCACATCCATCTGATGTATTTTCCATCCAAAACGAGAAAGAAGGGAAATAATTAGTTTAACAGAGTTCATCTTTGCAACATGGGAAAAGGTATTAGTGTATTCAATAACTTCTTGTTGATAATATCCCTTCAAAACCAGACATGCTTTATGTCACTCAACAACACCTTCAGAGGTAAATTTGGTCTGGTATACCCATCGACATTTCACAACATTATTTTCTTGAAATCGAAAAAACTAAGTCCCAAGTGTGATTCTTCAACAAAGAATCAATTGTTGTCTGCATAACATGTTCCCATTCAGGTCATATTTGAGCATTCGAGTAGTAAAAAATATCAAAGGTTTGAAGAACATGATTCATCAATGCAATGTTGGCATGTTGCTTTTTACTTCGAGTTTGTTGTTCCAAGGAATCATCACTAGCATGAGCTTCAATTGTCTTGGCATCCCATATGGGTAAACAAGAGACATGTGAATTTTTGTTCATTGTAGAAGGTCGACTAGAATTCGGAAAAAAATTAATCGATGGAGATGACAGACTAGTAAAAATAAATATCGATGGAAGAATCAACTCGTGGGTTGACAGTCTAGTAGAAACAATAACACAGTTTGACTATCTAGTTAAAGGACTGAAAAATCAAACAAGAGAACCACTTTTAGAGACAACATCAAAGGGATCATTATACAAAAATCTAGAAAATAAATTTAACAACTTATTGCCAAAAGACTTCTCATCAAACCATACATTTTGTTTGATAATGATTTGTCATTTGATAGGATAAAAGAGTCGATAGGATTTTGACGCTATAGAGTATCCCATCATGATGCAAGCATGAATCTTTGCATCCAACTTCTTTCTGCAATCATCAGAAACATGAGCCCAGGAAACACACAAAGGTGTCCAAATGAAGGCTTATTTCCACACCATCAATCAACTAGAGTCATGGAAGGAACAACTCAAGTTGATATGTGATTGAGAATATAGTTGCACAATATACCACTTCATCCAAGAAGCAAGGAGGAAGGTATTTTTCCTGCAAAATACATCTATCCATTATGACTAACATCCAATTATTGTGTTTTGTGCCACCATTTTGTTTGGGTGTGTGAGGAACCGACCATTTCCATTCGATATGATATGCAATAAGGTATTCTTCAAAAGGACAATTGACATACTCACCACCATTTTCTAATCTCAGGAACTTGATTGATCAGCCACATTTTTTTTCATAAAATATTCTAAACTCTTCGAACTTTTCAAAGAAAATATTCTTATTCTTCATAAAATAGACCTAAGTTAAACAGGAGAGATCATCAATGAAAGTAAAAATATACATTGCACCTACCAAGGAAGGTAGACTGATGCAACAAAAATCACTTTGAACCACCTCCAAGAGGTTTTGTTATCGCCATGCTTTTCCAGATTCAAAAGGTGCCCGATGATGCTTCCCAAGAACACAACCTTGGAAAACTCCTTCAGAGGGAAACACTTTAGCTAAATGAGCAACCATGTTCTAATTTGTTATCGACTGCAGACTTCAAAAATTCAAGTGTCTGATTTGTTCATGTCAAGTTCAAATTCACTCATCAGTGTGAGCAACACGAGTATTTGGTTTGTTGTTGGGTCGAGTCATGTCACATAATTTATACAAATTGTCCTTCAGGTTGAGAAACCCTCTAGAAAAAATCGACCGAATTTTCTTCAAATAACAAACATAGAACCGATCTGGCCAAAATTCTACAATCTTACACGTTGGATTACTTAGAAAGCATCATCAAAAGAATTTATGCTCCCTTGAATTTCGGCCTTCTTTCCTTTACCTTCCCTTTGAAATTCGGTTTAGATATCTTTGGTTACCTAAGTCAATATGCTCAAGTGTGATTAAAATGAGAGAGCCTTGCCTGTTATTTATACTTTCATGTAGCTTCCTCAAGGGGTTACCTTTTAACCATCTTAACCCACTTTCCTTATTTTAGGGTTAACCCACTTCTAACCACTTGACCACTTAGTACTTTCTCCATTAACTTTATTTTTTAAATAATTTATTTTGTTATTCACTTTGACTTATAGTACACTCATCACTTCACTTTATTATTTACCTTCTAAAATATCTTAAACCACTTTGACCTTTTGGGTCTTATAGATGACTAATAAGGGTTCTCCAACTTCACATGACCATAACTCTCTAACTGTGAAGAGTTATGTGATGTTCCACATACCACCTATAATGTCCCTGACCACCAGGCTGGGCAATGCCACTACTCAGACCACTTAACTTAGCTATGAAAATAATTTTGTAACGTTCCCAACTATCCATGCTGGGACACGCTACGCCAGAAAACTTTTTCGTTCTCTATGAAAAACATAATGTAACATACCCAATATCCAACTGAGCTATGCCACATACAATTTTCTATCTGCATGCAATAACAATATATACATACATCATTCTTGTGGAAGCATTTATATATAACGTAAACAGTCAAATACATTTGTAAATGCACAGATTCATATTTAATAACAGTAAATGCATACATACAGCATATACAGGAAATACCCATAAATATAAACACAATTATAAATCATACACAGGATAAATCCATAAAATAACAATGCAACATGTAAATTTATCACACAATTGGCACTTATCTTGGTAATAATGTCACCAACTATGTGTAGACCTTCCACAAACCTCCCAGCCTTAGACTACACTAGTCATCACTCTCAATAGTAAGTCACCCCCGAGCTGGGACTAAACTCCACCAAGGTAAAGGGTTCCTAACTAGGCTAATGGCTCATGGAAAATAGGAAAGACTTCGTCTCAGGTGCTCACTCAACTAATAGCCTACAGCCTCTCATTCCCCACATGTCTGTCCCACCCAAGGAAGTATGCCCCTTCTCTGCTCAACAGTCCTTCGGCTGCCCCACTTCCCTTCCAGTGCTTCAACAATAGGCCAGACCAGAAGTCTCATAGCATTGTAGTTGCAGTTTAGCACCTTCAGGAAATTGATCCCCAACAATTCTCTCACTCAGATAATTTCTCACAGGCCTGACAACCCGCCTCTTCAATATCCCACAGGCATGACAACCTGCTTCTTCAATCCCACTCCAAATCTAACCAGGTGCACCAATAGGAAAAATGGATATGGAAATAGGTTCAGGTACAATGACATAAAGTATGGAGGATAACTGACTGCATAAGTGAAAAATGGTCATGGCATCATGGTTGAATGATCGAAGGAATCCATGGTCTGAATGAAGGAAAAGATGATGGAAGAGTCCCCCAAAATAACTAAGTCACAACAATATGTATGCATGTCCCCAACATGACACTTGTCATGTTGGGAGCTACTTTAGCCCACTTGTCCCCAACTTTGGAACTTAGGATAAAATAATTATCCATACTTTATACTTTAGGAAATATTAATATAATATTCCTTTTTGGTTCAAGCTCCCTAGCTTAGCCCCTTTTTCTAAATTTTGGCCCTCCCTTTCCCTAAATAGTGGAGTTTAGTCCCTCATATCTTTTATCATGGTAGGTCTATGCACAACGATGTATTTATATTAATTATGAGACATGTACACAAACAGGCGCATTCACTTTTAACATCCAGGCTCTTCGGCCTAATCAAAATATAAGCATCATAGCTTATAACCATTGGCTCACTAGCCTATAAAACATAACATATACACAAAGGCATGATGGCCTCACAATCATGTGCACTCATGTTGTTGCATGCGGTATCCTGGGATGTGCATCATTTTACTGCGCAGTACATGTGCGCACTACACCATGGAAAATGCAAGCCAAAAATATATCAAACAACTCACCATCTTAAGTACATTGTTACATTTATAGTTGGGATTCTACCTGGGGATATTACAGCACTGAAAATGGAATGACATGTACTATCCATATAGAATATTCTTACCTCCAAATATATCAAAACTCATACCATTATCCATCAAACAAACTTGGGTCCATTACCCAAACCTGGGTTCTCCAACTTCACATGGTCATAAATCTCTAACCATGAGGAGTTATGAGACATTCCACATACCAATGGAAATGACATGACATGTACTACCCATATAGGATAGTCATACATTCAGATATATTAAAACTTATAACATTATACATAAAAAAAACTTGGGTTCATTACCCAAACCTTTGTGCTATCAAAATTCATTACTGGACTTTCTCCAAGGGTTGACATCAATGACAACCAACAATCCATACCAATTGTCCATCAACCTAATCCAACTTTCTGACAATATCCCCCTTTGGCATTGATGGCAACACCAACATTGATGGAAACACTTAGTCATGATAATATTCATGCTTATACTCCTCATCAATGTTTCTATCTCTCCCCCTTTGACATCAATGGAAAAGGGTATCTCCCTTTGGGGCTGCTCCCCCTGTCTACATGCCTTTGTGCTCTCTTTCTAAGAATTTATATCATGCATATGATAAATCTATCCCCCTTTGTCATCAATGGTAAAGGTATCTTTCTATCTAGGGTTGCTCCCCCTAACTGAATTGTCCTTGGGGATACTCCCCCTGACTGAACTCTTCCTGAAACTGATCCCCCAACCTGAACTGTCCTCTTTATGGTGCTTCCTCATGTAAATCTAATACATATAAGATAAGCATTCAAAAGCATTTTATTTTTGAGTAGACATTACTCCGAGTCTCTCGCGAAGATACTCAAAGGATTCTCTTGGAAGTAGTTTTGTAAAGATGTCTTCCACTTATTCTTTTGTTCCCACATATTCAACTATGATGTTCTTCTCTGCAACCTGTTCCCATAAAAAGTGATACATGATTTGAATGTGCTTCCTCTTGGAGTGCATTATCCGTTTTTTTGAGATATTGATGGCGCTTGTATTATCACAATAGATTGGAATGGGCTCATCATACTTAACCTGTATATCTGATAGCGTTTGTTTCATCCATAGAACTTGTGTAAAACATGTTGTTGCTGCAATATAATCTGCCTCGACTGTAGATAAGGATACTGATGATTTTTTCTTCCTTAACCATGATACTAAACACTCACCTAAGTAGAATGTTTCTCCACTGGTGCTTCGTCAGTCATCAATGAAGCCTGCTAAATATGCATTTGTGTAGGCATTAAGTGATAGATTCTTTCTTTTTGGATAATATAATCCAAAATCTTATGTTCCTTTAAGATATCTAAAAATCCTCTTCACTTCTAATACATGTGATTCCTTTGGTTCTTCTTAAAATCGTTCCACCTGTCCAACTACCTACATTACATTTGGTATGGATGTTGTCACATATATAATCTACCAATCATTGACCTGTATTACCTCTGGTATGTAGAATTTGAATCATCATCTTTTCTCAACTTGCAACTGGTTTTCATAGGAGTGGTAACTGGTTGGCAATCTTCCATTCTGAACCTCTTTAGCATTTCTCTAATATACTTAGTTTGAGAAATAAAAATTCCTTGGCTACTTTGATGTATCTGAAGACCTAGAAAGAAGGATCGATCTCCAAGTAATGACATTTCAAATTCATTCTACATGTTCTTTGCAAATTTCTGGCTTAACCTGTCATCAGTACTTCCAAAAATGATATCATCAACATAAACTTCAACTAATAAAATACTATCTTGAGTTACCTTGATTATAGGTTGTTTTCTGCACTTCCTTTTTTGAGCCCTACCTATTGTAGATATTTATCCAATCTAGAGTACCATGCTCTAGGAGCTTGTTTTAGACCATACAAGGCCTTCTTCAATTTACACACATAATTTATGTTCTCTGACAACTGAAATCCTTCTGGTTGTTCAATGTAGACTTCTTCTTCAAGTTCTTCGTTCAAAAAAGTTGATTTCACATCCATCTGATACACTTTAAGGTTCTTGGAGAATTCATAAGCTAGGAGCAATCGGATTGCTTCCATTCTAGAAACTGGAGAAAATTTCTATTCAAAGTCGATTCCTTCAACCCATGCATATCCTTTACATACCAATCTAACCGTGTTCCTTGTAACATGTCCATATTCATTCAATTTATTCTGAATACCCACTTTGTGTCAATCACGTTCTTATTTTTTGGTCTTGGAACCAATTCCCAAGTGTCATTCTTCTTTGTTTGATCCAATTCTTCATCCATGGCCTTATTCCAAAATGCATCCTTGCTGGCCTCTTCAAAATTGTTTGGTTCAATCATAGATGAGAGTGCTAGGTGCATTTGTTCTAGTGAACAAATTCTTCTTCTTGTCTCAACTCCTGCATCTTTGTTTTCGATAATTTGATCTGAAAGATGATTCTTCTGTACTCATTTACTAGGAGTCTTTTGAGGCACTTGCTTCGTCAGTCATCAATGCAACCCGCCCAATATGCATCTGTGTAGGCAATAAGTGATGAATCCTTTCTTTTTGGATACCATAATCCAAAATCTTATGTTCCTTTAAGATATCTGAAAATCCTCTTCATTTCTAATACATGTGATTCCTTTGGTTCTTCTTAAAATCGTGCCACATGTCCAACTACCTGCATTACATCTGGTCTGGATGTTGTCACATATAGTAATCTACCAATCATTGACCTATATTACCTTTGGTCTATAGAATTTGAATCATCATCTCTTCTCAACTTGCAACTGGTTTGCATAGGAGTGGTAATGGGTTTGCAATATTCCATTCTGAACCTCTTTAACATTTCTCTGATATACTTAGTTTGAGAAATAAAAATTCCTTGGTTTCTTTGACATATCTGAAGACACAGAAAGAAGGACAGATCTCCAAGTAATGACATTTCAAATTCAGTCTAGATATTCTTTGCAAATTTATGGCTTAACCTGTCATCAGTACTTCCAAAAATGATATCAGCAACATAAACTTCAATTAATAAAATACTATCTTGAGTTACCTTGATGTAGAGGTTGTTGTCTGCACTTCCTTTTCTAAACCCTACCTGTTGTAGATATTTATCCAGTCTAGAGTACCATGCTGTAGGAGCTTGTTTTACACAATACAAGGCCTTCTTCAATTTACGCACATAATTTTTGTTCTCTGACAACTGAAATCCTTCTGGTTGTTCAATGCAGACTTCTTCTACAAGTTCCCCATTAAGAAAAATTGATTTCACATTCATCTGATACACTTTAATATTCTTGGAGCATGCATAAGCTAGGAGCAATCAGATTGCTTCCATTCTAGAAACTGGAGCAAATGTCTCTTCAAAGTCGATTCCTTCAACCCGTGTGTATCCTTTACATACCAGTCTAACTTTGTTCCTTGTAACCTGTCCATCTTCATTCAATTTATTTCTGAATACCCACTTTGTGCCAATCACATTATTATTCTTTGGTCTTGGAACCAATTCCCAAGTGTCATTCTTCTCTATTTGCTCCAATTCTTCATCTATGGCCTTATTCCAAAATGCATCCTTGCTGGCCTCTTCAAAACTGTTTGGTTCAATCATAGATGAGAGTGTTAGGTGCATTTGTTCTGGTGAACGGATTCTTCTTCTAGTCTCAACTCCTGCATCTTTGTTTTTGATAATTTAATTTGAAGGATGATTCTTCTGTACTCATTTGCTAGGTGTCTTTGGAGGCACTTGTTGAAATTACTCTTCTACTTATATATGATCCTGATGCATCCATCCTCAACCCGCGGGTCGGAAGGTTACGTACATAGGATCGTTCTTCTCTCCTTGGCCCGAAGAGCTCTCAACAACTGCTCTTCTATTCCACTTTCAGGAAATCTGCACACACAATCAACTTCAAGAAATC
>JASDQU010013556.1:45399-61495 GCA_032191745.1 Picea mariana | reverse complement strand
TACCAAAATGAGTGGTACCCTTGAGATAGTGTAAAACTCATTTGATTGTTTTCCAATAGATTTCTCTTAGGTCTTACATAAACTGATAAACCACACTAATAGGAAAGGAAATTCCAGGTCGACTATGAGTAAGATAAATAATATTTCTGACTAGTTGTCAATAGAGTGTAGCATCGATTATGGTTGTTTAACAAGTTTTGGTGAGCTTTACTCCAAATGAAAAAGGAGTATCACAAGGCTTACAATCGACCATATTAAAATGTGTCAAAAGAGGCATCACATATTCAAATTGAGAAATGAAAAATCCATCACACTGTGGTAATACTTGAAGACCCAAAAATTAATGCAAAGTACAAAGATCTATCATATCAAAGGATTTAGCAAGTTGTTTCTTCAATCTAAGAATGAGATCAATATTATTTCCAGTAATGAGAAGGTCATAAAAATATAAAACAACAATAAAAGTGTCTCCCTTGGTATGCAGTGCATACAAGATGTGATTAGATTCACAAAGTTTAAAACTAAGTCAGAGAAATAAATTGTTGATCTTAGCATACCAAGATTAGGGTGATTGCTTCAAACCATAAAGAGACTTCTTGAGTCAACAAATCAAGTTAGAATATATCACAAAACGAGGTGGTTGTTCCATGAAAATTTAGTCAGATACGTGTCCATGAAAAAAATAACTTTTCACATCCATCTGATGGATTTTCCATCCAAAACGAGCAGCAAGGAAAACAATCAGTTGAACAAAGTTCATCTTTGCAACATGGGAAAAGGTCTTAGTGTAGTCAATACCTTCTTGTTGAGAAGATCCCTTCGCAACCAAGCATGATTTATGTCACTCAACAACACATTCAGAGGTAAATTTGGTCTAGTATACCCATCGACATTTCACAACATTATTTGCTTGAAATMAAAAAAACTATGTACCAAKTGTGATTATTAAACAAAGAATCAATTGTTGTCTRCATAACRTGTTTCCATTCAGGTCATCTTTGAGCATTTGAGTAGGAAAAAGGATCAAACATTTCAAGAACATGAGTCATCAATGCAATGTTGGCATGTTGCTTTTGACTTTGAGTTTGTTGTTCCAAGGAAACATCACTAGCATTAGCTTCAATTGTCTTGGCAACCCATATGGGTAAACAAGAGACATGTGAATTTTTTTTCATTGTAGAAGGTTGATTAGAATTCTGAAATGTTTTAGTTGACGTAGATGATGGACTAGTAAAAAAAAATATCGACAGAAGAATTAACTCGCAGGTTGACAGTATAGTAGAAACAGTAACATTGTTTGACTGTCTAGTTGAAGGAGTGAAAAAACAAATAAGAGAACCAATTTTAGAGACAACATCAAAGGGATTATCCTACAAAAATCTAGAAAAGGAATTTAAAAACTTAATGCCAAAATACTTCTCATCAAACCATGCATTTTTTTTTATAATGATTTGTCATTTGATAGGATAAAATAGTTGATAGGATTTTGACACTTTAGAGTATCCCATCATCATGCAAGCATGAATCTTGGCATCCAAATTATTTCTACAATCACTAGAAACATGATCCCAGGAAACACATCCACACACACAAAGGTGTCCAAATCAAGGCTTCTTTCCACACCATCAATCCACTGGAGTGATGGAAGGAGCAACTCGAGTCGAGATGTGATTGATGAGATAGTTGCACAATATACTGCTTCATCCAAGAAGCAAGGAGGAAGGTATTTGTCCTGCAAAATAGATCTAGCCATTTTGACTAACATCCAATTCTTGTGTTTTGTGTCACCATTTTGCTGAGGTGTGTGAAGAACCAACCATTTCCATTCAATACTATATCGAATTAGGTATTCTTCAAAAGGTCGATTGACATACTCACCACCTTTTTCTAATCTCGGGAACTTGATGGATCGACCACATTGTTTTTCATAAAATATTTGAAATTCTTTAAACTTTTCAAAGACAATATTCTTATTCTTCAGAAAATAGACCTAAGTGAAATGGGAGAGATCATCAATGAAAGTAAAAATATACATTGCACCTTCCAAGGAAGGTAGATTGATGCAAAAAAAATCACTGTGAACCATCTCCAAGAGGTTTTGTTCTCGCCATGAGTTTCCATATTCAAAAGGTGCTCGGTGATGCTTGTCAAGCACACAACCTTTACAAGCTCCTTCAGAGAGAAACACTTTAGCTAAATGATCAACCATGTTATGATTTTCTATAAACTGCAAACTTCAAAAATTCAGGTGTCTGAGTTGTTCATTTCAAGTTCAAATTCAGTCATCAGTGTGAGCAACAAGAGTATTTGGTTTGTTTTTGGGTCAAGTCGTGTCACATAATTTATACAAACTGTCCTTCGGGTCGAGAAACCCTCTGGAAAAAATCGACTGACCTTTCTTCAAATAACAAACATAGAAACGATCTGGCCAAAATTCTACAATCTTGCCTATCTGCGTTAAGTTAGCAACATAAAACATATTAACAATGAGGTTTTTCACATGATAAACATCAAAAATCCTCCCATGCCAATAGGTAACATCACCTTGACCAACAATATCAAGATAAAAATCACCAGGAACATAAATCTTCCTCTCGTTAGCTTCATCCAAGGATGTGAACAAGGAAGCGTCCTTAGCCATATGATGAGTGCACCCAGAGTTGACTACCCATCATTTTTTCATAGAATGAGACAACAAGGTGTGAGAAGTTATTACTTGGAAAGTGAAATTATCAGTGGGTCGACATATAATGGACACGTCTCCTTCAAGGAATTTGACCTTCTCTTCTAAATCGTCTATCTTCTTATAGCATACTTTCTCCACAGGTCTAGTCTTTCCACAGTACTGATATGTATTCTTCTTTTGACTTCGCTAGGTTATCTATTTTCCCATTATTTTTTTATTATGGTATCCACTCCCTATGTAGAGATGTCAATCCGTACTCTTTCCATATGATTCAACTTTCTCTTTCCTTGGAGAAAGCGGACTTGATTTTTACCACCAAGCTTTCCTTCTTCAAGCAATCTTCACTAATCAATATTCAAAAGACAATAGAAATATTCAAAGGTTTAATCCTTGCCATCTTCCTTGCATGACTGCCACTTGGTGTAGAAAGTCCAGACGAAAACATCGAATGGTGTTCTCAAATTAATCAGTACCAACTCAATGAGTTGTCCATCTTTATTTTGATAATTTTTCCACATTCACCCAATTTCAACTAGAGTTACTTCACATGCCAAATAGCCCTTTATTGTGTCAAAATAATGAGGATCAAGAGAGATAAAATATTTCTCCAATTGCATTATGCGACTCTCATTGATTCTGTCGAACAACAACTTCAAATTCTTCTAGACTTGATGAGGGAAGTCGATTCCACTAAGGTGAAAATGAATAGCTCGTGAGATATAGGTCGTGATGAGCCCCATAGCCTCATCCTTCTTGCAATCAACAATGAATTTTTCTTGATATTCTTTTGGATCTACAATCACAATGTTTGTATACTTCCATACTTCTTTACTTTTCAGTAGGGTTCCCATGTCCATTGCACATATTGCATAATTTGATCCATTCATAATAACAGGATCAATTTCCAAAGCCATCTTCGATATATAGAATGAAACATGATCTTTCAATAATATCTAATCAAGAAACCACCGACCCAAAGTCAATCACACAATGTATATGACTCAACAAGGTTTGTGGATAATAAGTGAGGTTTGAAACCATCGACTCTAATACCATGTTGGGGAATAGGGTGGAACCTGTTACGAAACAGATAGACAATTCTGTAGATAATCGAAAAGGGAATACAATTTTGAAGACAAGCGTGGTATCTAAAGACACCGTTAAAGAACTTAAGCAAAGTGCATTGTGATCAAAACATCAATGCATCTTGGATATTAATATCTCCATATGATATCTCTTAATCACATTATTAGTAATGACCAAAGGAGTTTGTTATTTATATCCTCAATATCTAACCAACTTCCATGAAATCGAGAGGATATTGTCCACATATAATCCTTAGTTGTTAGAGTTGACTCTGTCAAATCCATGTTGTCTAGTTGGATCGACAAGGATGCTCGACCCGACCATCCATGCATTCAAATTGTAGTCTATTGTTGGGTGGGTTGATCCACCGCATGACTATCTTCAACTATTGGTTGATTGTTCGATCGATAAAAATATCAACTAATTTACCGACTAATATAGATATCTTGTCTATTTCTCGACCGACTGTGTCTAAATGTAGGTCAATTGCCCGACTGGTTGAATCTAGGAGAAGTGTAATGAACCATTAGCACTTGATGTTCCAACATTTTCTTCATGAGTCCTAGTTGATCCTTCTAGAGGTTTAATAAGAGAAGAAATTTTTGGAGAATCCTTTTCCATATGGGACAAAAATAATAATCCTCCTCATTTTTATGTTTATCACAAATTTTGGATCATCAAAAATAGATATTTCAATAAAAAATTAAGTCATTTGTAAGTCATGTACCATTAAAATGCTAATTTTGAGACTGTCCTGTTGGTCAACCTTTATCCTGATGTATATGTAAAATTCCATCCCTTCTAAGTCTAAAATTTATTGTTGTAGTACTCTGATATGTATTCTTTGCAATGCCATATGTTTCATCAAAATTTGATGTGTCAAGTGAAATTTATGGTAACCTTCCAAAAACTTGTTGATTATTATCCTTTCTAAATATAGAACTAAGGAACTAGTGGCACTCAATTTGGACTTACCAAGATTCATATATATCACTTCTACCAATAACACATGATTGAGACTAGTTTTAGGACTAGTCAAGTAACCCTAATTTGCACAACCTATATCTCAGAAATTAAACCAACACAAACGCTAAAATGTTTACCACAAGTACTTAGATACACATCCTGAAGATCCTAGAATTTTAATAGTCTGAAACTATTATGAACCAAACTCCAAAAAATAGCCAATGAATAATCCACTTTGAAGGGGAAACCTCCTTTTACAATATATTCAATGTACAAGACAAGATGTGATACTTATATAAATGATTCTCCTTTCTTATAAATAGGATATAAAGTGAGAATGATGTAACCTACCACTCAGCTGACCTAATCATATTTAACAAACTAATAATAAACAAGTGTTAGGGCGTCAAGGGCCTTAACATAGCCCCTCTCTTTTAAAAAAATATTTTCCCTCAAACCTTGTAATTGAGGATGTTTCTTCATGAACTACTCATTTCCCCATGTATCCTCTTATGTAGGCATATTCTTCCAATTTATTAGGTACTCCATAACGATTCTATTCCATGAATATATAAAATGCCTATCTATAAAAAATTCCAGTTCAAGAATCAACTTCCCTACTTCATCTAATTCTGGAAGTTTTGTTTGCACTAACATAGTTTGTCTCAAAATCTTTTTAAGGAAAGATACATGAAAAACCTTACAAATATAAGAAGGAAAACCTATCTCATATGCCACTTCCAATATTGCAAATAATCTTGAAGGTTCTTTAAAATTTTCTAGCTAATTTATTATTCTTCTTTTGTTTGAGAGTAGATTTCTTAAAAGGTTGCAGTCTCAAAAATACCCAATAACCCTCTTAAAATTGTCATTCACTTCAATGTTGATCTTATTGTTGATTCATCCTATTTTGTGCCATTTGAAGGTTTTCCTTAAAAAATTTCAAAGTTCCTTTAGTCTTTTCCATATGTGACTCTATTGCCTCTACTTTTGATTGGTCAAGTAAAAAGTATGAGATACTAGGTGGATATCTATAAAGGGATTGAAATGGGGACATATTAGTAGATGTGTGATAGGTGGTATTAAACCAACATTATTCTAGAGGAATACACTTCACCCATTGATATTGTTTGTCTGGAGAATAGCAACGTAGATAAACTTATAAACATTTGTTAAGTATTTCTATTTAACCATTTATTTGTGATTGATATGCTAGGCCCATAGCTAGTGTTGTTCCACTCATCTTCCATAATTATTTCCAAAAATTTCCTATGAATTATGGATATTTGTCACTTACTATTACTTTAGGAAATCCATAAATCCTATGAATTTCCTTCATGAACACTTATGCCACTTGACTTGTCATATCTGTACTTTGAATTCCACAAAAATGTGCATATTTTGTGACTTTTTCCACGACCACAAAAAAGGCATCCTTACCTTCTGATTTTGGTAAACCTATATTGAAATTCATTGATATATATTCCCATATTTGTTTAGGTATGTGTAAAGGATAAAGTAACCCTAGAGTTTTTACTATTTCTCCTTTATTTCTATATTGGAAAACCTGACATTCTCTTACAATTTTTTTAATGTATATCTTCATTTTCTTCAAAAAAAGTATTTTTTTATGCGTTGATATTTTTTAAGGAACACTGAATGTATTTCCGTTAGAGAGTCGTGAAAATACATTAATATTTGTTTCTTCAAATTTGATTTAGGACATAAAAATATTCTACCCTTGTACCAAAGAATACCTCTCTGTCACATCCAATTTTTCATAGAGTTCATCCCTTCCTTTATACATTGTATTTTATGTCTCATGTTATTGTCATTTTTTCATTCATGGTGAGATTATTCAAACTACATGGGAATGAAAGATGTAATGGAATATAAACTTGAGGTTTCATGTATTTTGGAAAGTGAATCTACAAGCACATTGTCCTTCCCCTTTTGTGGATTATTTCAAAATCAAACCCTTGCATTTTTTTCTACCCATTTTGTTTCTCTTCTGATGACAATATTCACTCCAAAAAGTACTTTAGGCTATCATGGTATTTATTAACTTTAAAATGAGTCCCAATGAGATATTGTCGCCATTTTTTATGGCATGTAAATTTGTTGCCATTTCTTTTTCATATGTAGATTTCACCAAGTATTTTCCCTTTAATTGTTTGTTTTCAAAATCCAATGGTCTCCCTTCTTGCATAGATATTTATCCAATTCCTTTTAACATAATTATGAACTTAATGAGAATTGTGACCTCAAAACGAGAACTCTGGCCCAAAAATATCATATTTATTTTTGGGTAAAAAAACACCAAAATCAACCCGCAAATAAGAAAACGCGTGTTACTAGTAGCACAATTTTTGGGGAAGGTGCTTAAAATTGAAACTTATTTAAAATTGTGCCCTTCACTATTAAGAACCTGAATATATCTACAAATATAATCACCACAAATATTGAATACACAATAGATCCACAAAGAAAGATAGAAGAAATCACACTATATTATTACCAAACCCTTGAGGTAGGGAAACACCATACAATGGATCCTATTATGGAAGAGATCCTCTCATGTTCACTTGCCTTTTCGAGGGGGAATCCTCCTATTGAGTTACCGCTCCAAATACAATACTCTTTTCATGCCCCCTTACATTGCTTGAACCCCTTTATATAGTGTTACCATCACCTAAGAACATTCTAGCAGAGTAATCTTTTAGAAGTAGAACCTTCTAAGAAGTCATCTTACATTTATTATATCTAACTATCCATTTATTATATATAACTACCATAGTGGGTATTATTTAATAATATAGTGGACCTATTCCACCTTACATTGAATGACCTCCATTATTATCATTATGGGCCCTCTGGGCCCCGCCACTACCTCTCTAGCTACCTAACATTCCATCCCCCTTATGAAAGCGTTGTCCTCAACTCTTGATGTACAACCATATATCAGGGTCCCATGGATAAGTATGGATCATAGTGCTGAAGTAGACTAGAGAACTAGGGTCCCATGGATAAGTGTGAACCATAGTGATGACGAAGACTAGAGAACCAGGGTCCCATTTAGAAATCAAAGCCACCATGATGAAGTTATAATGTTAGGTATCTAGAGAGGTAGTAGTGGGGGCCCATAGGGCACATCATGATAATAGTGGAGGTCATTCAATGTAAGGTGGACTAGGTCCACTATATTATTAAATAAGGCCTACTATGGTAGTTAGATATAATAAATGGGTAGTTAGATATAATAAATGTAAGAGGACTTCTTAGAAGGTTCTACTTATAGAAGATTCCTCTTCTAGAATGTTATTAGGTGATGGTATAACTATATAAAGGGGTTCAATCAATGTAATGGGACATGAAGAAAAGTATTTTATTTGGATCAGTAGCTCAATAGGAGGATTCCCCCTCGAAGAGGCAAGTCAACAGGAGATGATCCCTTCCATAATAGGATCCATTGTATGGTGTTGCCCTACCTCAAGGGTTTCTCTAATAAAGTTGTTTTTTTCTATATTGTTATTTGAATCTTTGTGGTATTTTTGTATGAAATTATTTGGTTCTTAACAAGTGGTATCAGAGCACTTTCCTTGGCAGACATTGTGGGCAAATATATTTTATTTTTGCAGATTTGTTTTCAGAGAAGGAAAAAGAGGGTCGCGACATTCTAGATATTTTTGGTATATTTATGCGAAAAATTTGTAGAAACATATTGTATATATGATTACCTCTCAGAAAAACACCCAAGTTAAAAAAACAAATCATCTGAATTAAAGTCCAGGAAGTCAAGATATTGAAGTTTTAAAATATGCAATTTTCAAGGTTTTTTCCGCGAACAGAGGCATGATTTTTGTTTTGTTTCTGTAGCAGTTGGAGACCAAATTTGCCCAAAAAAATTACAGATATGAATTCTTCTCACAATTTCACCCAATTTCAAAAAAAAAAATCAGCCGAAATGGAGTCCAGGAAGTGAAGTTATAAGCATTTTAAATTCAACAGTTTTTCAAGGTTTTTTCGAAAAATGTCGCGATTTTCTGCAGTAATTTATTGTTCTATTTTTTAGGTTTTTTCATGACGGGTGCTGGACCGAAGAGTTCATAGGGTTCTCATATGGATATTTCCTCTCAAACCCTCAAATAAATTCTACAAATTACTAAAGCATTCAAATCCCAATTGTATGACACATTGGATGCCAATTTGGATGACTTTGTAGATGGCCTCACAAACAACCTCAATGATAGTTTCCGTAGTATTCAAGATTCATTGGATAACATGCACGAGATATTTATTATGGTGGATGATGCAGGAGAATCACCAACATCAAGCAAGCCAACGCGAAAGCAAAAGACAGCTGGACAAGTGCCAGCGCAAATTTTTGAAACTACCTTGAAGTTGATGCACAATCTTAAATAAAGTCATTTAAGGAGAAGCGCACTTGTATAATGTAAATGGACCTTGAGCAATTTTCTCTCATCCTTAGTAGGTAGAAGGCATTTATGGGAGTTAATGTAAAGTAGATAGAATTCAATTCTAGATTAGACAGTTTTAAGAGCGCAAGAGGGAAACAGGATATAGACACCCTCATTGTGTATTGTAACATTAGTGTGTGTGTGAAGTGTATGAAGAAGCATAGAGAGAAACAGAGAGTTGTGTAGCAGACTCCATGTAAAAAAGTTTTGAATTAATGAAAAGAAAGTTGTGATTCAGACTCATGGTATTCATAAATTCTCTGTGTATGCATCTTTGAATGTTATGCTCATGAATGTTTTACTCTTTCTGTCATGCAATTGCTTTTATGCTATGTATGAATGATTTCTTGTTGAATGTCTGAAATCTGAGAGGAAAGAGGAGAGGAATGAGTTTCAATTATTTCTTTATCTGAGCAATATTTCCTGCAAGGAGTGCAATTGAAGTGTCCGCAAGGAGTGCGTTGAAAAAGAGTTCAGATAGGGATAGCTTTTGTTCTTATTCACACAAAAGGTGCATTTGAGCACAGAAGCTGTGCAAGGAGTGCGCAGGCTGAGCGAAGTCTCAAGGTTGTGAACATGAGTGAGGAATTTAAATACTGCTGCTGCAGGAGTGCGCAGAGTCGAAGGTATTTAATACTGGGAAGTGTTTGAAGGTGGCCGCAAGGAGTGCAAGCAAGAGGTTTTTCTGAGGACTTGAAGGCCGTGGAAAAGCTCAGGAAGGATAAGGCCTTTGAAACCATTGAAGCACAACCAGGTGGAGTTGTGACTGGAAGTATTAAGGAAGCATCATAATTTTGCACCGCAGGAGGAGAAGTTGGTGGAGGAACACTTAGCTATTCACAGAAAAATCGCCAAGGAGGAACGGACGATCGGAATCCTCTGAATAGGATTCGTGAAGTCCCATGAGTCGTCAGATCTCATGGAGTATCAAGGAAGATATGAAGAGTAATTCCCGAGGGGTTCTAAGCTTAGGAGGAGTAGGACTGAAGATAAAATCCACGAGGGCCATTGGATTCGTAAGAGAATCTCTATATCGGGATTTCATAGGTTGAAGTTCCAGAAACTTTGCAACGGGAATCGCGATATCCCGAATCGCAAAGTCCTGAAAGTAAAGAGGATTTGTGTGAGCCACGGAGAAGTTAGCGGGGTGGACAGGTGGTGCACTAGTAACGAGTAGTCAATCTCTGTTGACCATATCGGAGTTTTGTGGGGTGAAGTCCCGAACTCATTGCATCAGGATTCGCGATATTGTGAAGTCTGAAATCCCGACAGAAGTGGAGTGACGTTGAGAAGTCAAAGCGCACGAGTGTATCAAAATTTTGGCATATCGAGATTCAAGAGTCGGGGAGACAAGTTTCTCGACATCGCGATCGTCGAAATCGCGATAAGGAAAATCCTGAAAGAAAGAAGAAAGGGTTCAGCGCTGACTGTTTCGGGTTTCGGGGATTTTAGAGACCAACGCTCAACCCACAGATTTGCAAAAGCATGAAGTCCGATCTCCTAAGTGCAAAGAGGGTATCCCGTGAAGAGTTGTTGTGGGTGCATATTTCCCGATAGGGAAATAGAAGAGCCATGTTAGAGTTCTTCGGGCCAGTGATAAGGGAAAGATCCTGTGCTGACGTGGACCTTCCAACCTGCGGTTTGTGGAGAGAGCATGCGTAGGCAACATCTGGTATCAGAGCACATAAAGGTTCTTTGACTTCTATAGCAGAGAAGTGAAGGATTCATCATGCCACCGAGGAGAAGAGATAGGCAGTCACCCGATCCAGAGGATAGGGAAATGCCAATAAGAAGAGGCAAGCAGATGACAGATCCAGCTATGGAGAGAGAGATGCGTGATCTACGAGCTAGACTCGAAGACATGGAGACAACACAAAGGCGTACAGTCAGTGCTAGGGATCTTAGTGATTCGGAAAGTGATATTGAAGCTGAACATGAAAAAGAAGTTGTAGCTGAAGATGCATCAAACGATCGTTTGATCAGAGCTATTACAAGGATGGGCGCAAGAGCAAAAATGGACATTCTAGTTTATGAGGGAAATCTGGATGTAGAGGAGCTTCTAGACTGGATTAGAGATCTAGACACATACTTTGACTATGAAGATGTCGAAGAGGACAAGAAAGTCAAGCATGCTATCACAAGATTGAAGGGACATACATCATTGTGGTGGGATGAACTACAAGCTGACAGACGCTACAAAGGAAAGCAAAAGATCAAAAGCTGGGACAGAATGATCGTGAAGATGAAAGAGAAATTAATCCCTATAGATTATCAAATTACTCTGTTCAAGAGGATGCAGAACTTGAGACAGAAGCTGATGACAGTAAAAGAATACACTGAGGAGTTCTACAGACTGAACATCAGGGCAGGTCATCAGGAGAGCGATGATGAAAAGGTTGCCAGATACCTGAATGGCCTGAGATATGATATCCAGGATGAGATGAGAATGGTAACCATTCGAACGGTGAAAGATGCTTATCAGATGGCTCTGAAAGTGGAAGAGAAGTTGAGCTGAAAACAGGGTCAGAGAGGCTGAGGTAGAAGTCAACCCAGAGGCAAATCAGTTGCCCATGATAAATATCATAAGCCTAAGGAAGACTGGAAGAAACCTCAGACTCGAATTGAGAGAGGTGGAAGTTCACAGTGTGGGCAATATGATAAACAGAGAGGACAACATACTGAGCAGAGAGGACATTATGCTGATAACAATACTTTTTCTCGTACTAGAGGTAGAGGAAGAGGAAGAGGTGGAGTAATAACGTGCTTCACATGTGGAAATAATGGGCACAAGTCTTATGAGTGTCCAGACAACAAGAAAGAGAGTGGAGAATATCACATCACTGAAGCATAGAGGCGGGATGTTGAGGCAGAAGACGCTGAAGGAGGAAGATCACTAATGATGAGAAAAGCTCTTTTGACACCAGAGAAGGAGGTGGAGAGTTCAGTCCAAAGGACCATACTTTTCCGGACCTCTTGCAAGACTAAGGACAGGGTATGCAAGGTCATTGTAGACAGTGGTAGCATGGATAATCTCATTTCTATGGATATGGTAGAGAAGCTGGAGCTGGAGACGATTGATCATCCAAGCCCATACAGAATTTCGTGGCTACAAAAAGGACATTAGGTAACTGTCACTAAACAATGTTTAGTTGAATTCAAGATAGGAGGATATAATGATAAGATATTATGTGATGCCATTCCTATGGATGTTTGTCATCTATTACTGGGTAGACCATGGAAATATGACAGGAATGTGATTCATGATGGGAGAATGAACACATATAACCTAGAGAAGAATGGGAGGACTCACATGTTGCTTCCAATTAAAGATAAGGAGGTAAAACTGGAAGTAAGCAACATTGTACTTCTCATGAGTGGGAAGGAACTTCTTACAGAGGTTAAGAAGAAGGAGGACCCACAGTTCATTGTGGTCAGGAAGCCGAAGATTGTTTTGACCAGCACCAGAGTGGATGATTTACCAGAAGAGATTCAGAAACTACTGGAAGAGTTCGCTAATATAGTAGTGGACGAATTACCTCATTCGTTGCCACCGATCAAAAGTGTGAGTCATCACATTGATCTCATACTAGGAGCCAGTTTACCAAATAAAGCCGCGTACATATTGACGCCGCAGGAAAATGAATAGGTCAAAAGACAAGTCCAAGAGTTGTTGGACAAAGGTTTGGTCAGGGAAAGCTTAAGTCCATGTGTTGTTCCAATAGTATTCAGTTCGAAGAAATACGGAGGCTGGAGGATGTGTACTAACTCGAGGGAAATTAACAAGATAACCATCAAGTACAGATTTCCATTGCCAAGGATGGATGATCTGATGGATTGCTTGAGTGGAGCAAAGTATTTTTCAAAGATTGATTTGAAAAGAGGTTATCATGAAATCTGCATGAGAGAAGGTGATGAATGGAAGACAACATTTAAAAAAAATGAAGGGTTGTATGAATGGCTTGTTATGCCATTTGGCTTAACAAATGTGCCAAGTATCTTCATGAGGTTGATGAACGAAGTCCTGAGGGAGTTCATCGGAAAATTTGTTATCGTATATCTGGATGACATACTGGCTTACAGTAAAATAGTGGCAGAGCATCTGAAGCATTTGGCTACAGTGATGAAGAAGCTATAGCAGGAGAAGTTGTTGATAAATATGAAGAAATACCCATTCGTGAAGACAGAGCTCATTTACCTGGGATTTTTTATTTCTACAGATGAGTTGAGGATGGATCCAGACAAGGTGGAGGTAATCAAGAATTGGCCATCACCAAGGAACATATTTGAGGTGAGAATTTTTCACGGATTGGCTAGTTTCTACCGAAAGTTCATCAGGAATTTCAGTGGAATTAGCGCAACAATGATGGACACAGTGAAGAAAATACACAAGTCTTTTCATTGGATAGAAGAGGCTGAGAAGAGTTTTAATCTGCTGAAGAGGAAGATTGCGGAACGACTAGTTTTGGTGTTGTTGGATTTCCAAAAGACATTTCAAGTGAAATGCGATGCAAGTGGGTTTGCAATCGGGGTAGTCTTGAGTCAGGAAGACAGACCGATAGAATATTTCAGCGAGAAGCTGAATGAAGCGAAAGTGAAATACTTCACTTATGATAAGGAGTTCTATGCTATCATACAGGCATTAAAGAAATGGAGGCATTACTTGATCCCGAAAGAGTTTTTCTTATACAATGATAATCATGCACTGCAGTTTGTGACTCAATAGGAAAATTTGAATCAGAGGCATGTCAAATGGGTTGAGTATATGCAAATTTTCACAATTGTGATTAAACATATTTCTGGTACTGCTAACAAAGTTGTTGATGCTTTGAGCAGGAAGTGTTTGCTATTGTAGGAGCTCAACGTCAAAACGTTGGGTTTTGATGATCTCAGGGACATGTACGCAGATGATCAGGATTTTAAAGAGGCGTATGAAGCAACTAAGAATCCAATTCTCAGGGATAGAAGCCAATGGATAGAATACGTGATCCAAGAAGGATTACTTTTTAAGGGTAATCAACTGTGTATTCTGAAATGATCCATGAGGGAAAATCTGTTGAAGGAGAAACACAGTGGAGGATTGACACGACACTTTGGTCATGAAAATATGTTCGCAAATCTGAATGAGTCATATTTTTGGCCGGGAATGTGAGAATATGTCAAGAGATTCGTGGACAGATGTAGAATTTTCCAGCATTCAAAAGGAAGGAGACGGAATGCAGGGTTCTATCAACCATTGCCCATACCTGAAAGGTCGTCGGATGCAATTAGCATGGATTTTGTATTGGGGTTGCCAAGAACACAAAGAGGTTTTGATTCAATCTTTGTGGTGGTGGATAGATTTTCCAATATGGCACACTTCATTCCATGTCAGAAGACCAGTGACGCAACTCACATTGTGAACCTGTTTTTCAAAGAGGTCATTCAACTTCATGGTTTACCAAGAAGTATAGTTTCAGATCGAGATACTAAGTTCATAGGGCATTTTTGGAGGACCTTATGGAAGAAGTTGGGAACTAACTTGTCATTTAGTTCAGGGTATCATCCTCAGATGGATGGACAGACAAAATTGGTGAATAGAAGTCTGGGAGACTTACTGAGGAGCCTGGTGACAGAGCACCACAGCCAGCGGGACAACATATTACCACAGGCAGAGTTTGCTTATAACGAATCAGTTAATAGGAGCACAGAGAAAATTCCATTTCAGGTTGTCTATGGCATGCAACTGAGAGGAATTTCTGAACTGAGATATTCATAATAGATTGTGACTAGGAGCAGTAGTGTAGAAGAATTCGCAGAGGCGATAAAAGAACTTCACAGCCGGATGAAGGAGCGATTGCAGATTTCAAGCCAGGAATATAAGCGTAGAGAAGGTCAACACAGAAGACAACTTCAATTTGAGGTTGGTGATTTGATTCTGGCACATTTAAGGAAGGAAAGGTTCCCGAGAGGAACATATAATAAGTTGAAGGTGAAGAAAATCGGACCATGTAGGGTCTTGAAGAAATTTGGGGTGAATGCTTATGAGATTGAATTACCTGATGGGATTGGAATTTCTCCGATATTCAATATCTCAGATTTGTACCCATATAAAGCTGAAGAAACAGGGGCAAGGAATGAGCAGCCAGTGATCCAATGGAAAAAGAAAATTCCAGTGCAGATAAGCCACAGATGGAGTGCATACTGGACAAACGAGTTGGTAAGAAGACCAAGAGGAAAGAATACTTTGAATATTTGGTCAAATGGAAGGGCCATCCAGTGGAAGATGCTATCTAGGAGAGCGAAGCCAAGATACAAAAGCATGGACACACAGTGCATGAGCTCATGGACAGGATCCCATGAAAATTTTCAAGCCAGGGAGTATGATGCAAGAGCATCACCAACATCAAGTGAGCCAGTGCGAAAGCGAAAGACAGCTGGACAAGTGCCAACACAAATTTTTGAAACTACCTTGAATTTGATGCGCAATCTTAAATGAAGTCATTTAAGGAGAACCACACTTGTATAATGTAAATGGACCTTGAGTGATTTTCTCTCTTCCTTAGTAGGTAGAAGGCATTTATGGGAGTTAACGTAAACTAGATAGAATTCAATTCTAGATTAGACGGTTTTAAGAGTGCAAGAGGGAAACAAGATATAGACACCCTCATTGTGTATTGTAACATTAGTGTGTGTGTGAAGTGTATGAAGAAGCATACAGAGAAACAGAGAGCTGTGTAGCAGACTCCATGTACAGAAGTTCTGAATTAATGCAAAGAAAGTTGTGATTCAAACTCATGGTGTTCATATATTCTCTGTGTATGCATCTTTGAATGTTATGCTCATGAATGTTTTACTCTTTGTGTCATGCAATTAATTTTATGCTATGTATGAATGATTTCTT
>JASDQU010013556.1:18287-36186 GCA_032191745.1 Picea mariana | reverse complement strand
AGGTTACGTACATAGGATCGTTCTTCTCTCCTTGGCCCGAAGAGCTCTCAACAACTGCTCTTCTATTCCCCTTTCAGGAAATCTGCACACACAATCAACTTCAAGAAATCCCCCTTATACTTCCGGAGATCGCGCTTCGCACTTTCGAAAATCCGGTAGTCAAGTGCCTTGTCTCTCTATTTCCGAAACCCAAAAACAGTCAACGCTGACCCTTTCTCTCCCTGTTCCGGATTTCTCCTTATCACGATTTCGATAGTCGCGATGTCAAGCAACTCGTCTCCTTGACTCCCGAATCCTGATTTACCAAACCTCTGATACGCTCGCAAGCTTTGACTTTTCAATAGCCCCTCTTTCCATCGGGACTTTGGACTTCGCGATATAGCAAATCCTAATGCAAAGAATTTAGGTTTTTACCCCACGAAACCCCGAAATGGTCAACGGAGTTTGACTCCGTGTCGATAGTGCACCACCTGTCCACTCTGCTGCCTTCTGTGGCCCACACAATCCTCCCATTCCTTTGGGACTTCACGTTTCATGATTTCGCGAGTCTCGTTGCAAAGATTACGGGACTCCAACCTACGAAACCCTGATATAGAAATTCACGGGTAAATCCAACGGCTCCTGTGGATTGGATCTATGGTTCTCTTCCTCCTGAGTTTAGAACCCTTCTAGGAATACTCGCAGTAACTCCCCTAGTCCTCCGTGAGATCTGACGGCTCACGGGACTTCGTGAATTCTCCACAGATAATTTCGACCGTCCATCTCTTCCCTTGAGAACTTCTACATGAACTAAACAAAGTATCTCTCTCCGCAGAACTTGTCCTCCTGCGATCTGACATTGCTACACCTTCCTTCAAACTTTCAACGTGCTTGGCCTCTTACCTTCCTTCGACCCCTTCGAAGGTTAAAATCCTTCTGAGCTTTCCCACGACTTTGATTCTTTCAGAAAACTCTTGCTTGCACTCCTTGCGGAAAACTTTCAAAGGTTTCCAAGTGTTGAACTTCCTTTGACTTTGCACACACCTACAACAACAGTCTCTCAACAAGTCATTTAGGTTACGAAACTTGAAGCTCTATTCAGCCTGCACACACCTTGCACGGCTCCTATGCCTAACTGCACTTCTGTGGAAATGAGAACAAAAGCTATCTAGTCTGAGCTTTCAGAGACAAACCTCTAAACCCTCTGTCAATGCACTCCTTGCGGACAATTCAACTACACTCCTTGCAGGAACTCTTGCTTAGATGTAGAAACAATTGAAACTCATTTCCCTTACTTTCTCTCTCTCAGATTTCAGACATTAAACAAGAAATCATTCATACATATCATAAAAGCAATTGCATGATATAAAGAGTAAAACATTCATGAGGATAACATTCAAAGATGCATACACAGAGAATATTTGAACACCATGAGTCTGACTCAAAACCTTCTTATATTAATCCAGAACTTTCGTACATGGGTGTTTGTCTACACAACTCTCTGCTTCTTCCCTTCTATGCTCTCAATTGGCATAATCTTCATGCATTTCTCTTCACGCTAATGTTACAATACATAATGAGGTTGTCTATATCCTGTTTCCCTCTTGCACTCTAAAACTATCTAATCTAACATTCAATTCTATCTACTTGCATTAACTACTATAAATGCCTCCTACCTACTAAGGATGAGAGTGGATCAATCAAGGTCCTTTTACATTTTACTAGTGCACTCCTTCTTAATTATCTCATTTAAGATTGGCGCATTAACTTCAAGATAATTTCAAAATTTTCATTGGGCGCTTGTCTAGCTGTCCGTTGTCTTTGCGTTGGCTCGCTTGAGATGCTCCTGCATCATACTCCCTGGCTTGAAAGTTTTCATGGGCTCCTGTCCATGAGCTCACACACTGTCTGTCCATGCCTCTGGATTTCTGCTTTGTTCTCCCAGCTGGCATCTTCAACTAGATGGCCTTTCCACTTGACCAAATATTCAAAGTATTTCTTTCGCCTAGTCTTTTTGCTCACTCTTTTGTCCAGTATGCGCTCCATCTGTGGCTTTTCTGCCACTGGCATCTGCTTTTTCCACTGGATCACTGGTTGTTCACTTTCTATCCCTATTTCCTTAGCTTTATATGGGTACAAATCTGAGATATTGAATATCGGAGAAATTTTGATCCCATCGGGTAATTCAATCTCATAAGCATTTGCCCCAAATTTCTTCAAGACCTTACATGGTCCGATTTTCTTCATCTTCAGTTTATTATATGTTCCTCTTGGGAACCTTTCCTTTCTCAAATGTGCCAGAATCAAATCACCAACCTCAAATTGCAGTTGTCTCTTGTGTTGATCTTCTCTGCGCTTATATTCCTGGCTTGAATTCTGCAATCGCTCCTTCACTTGGCTGTGAAGTTCCTTCATCGCCTCTGCGAAATCTTCTACACTAGAACTCCTAGTTGCATTCTGTTCTGAATCTCTCAATTCAGAAATTCCTCTGTGCCGCATGCCATAGACAATCTCAAATGGAATCTGCCTTGTGCTCCTGTTAACTGATTCGTTATAAGAAAATTCCACCTATGGTAATATGTTGTTCCACTAGCTGTGGTGTTCTGTCACCAGGCTTCTCAGCAAGTCTCCCAAACTTTTGTTTACCACTTCTGTCTGCCCATCTGTCTGAGGATGATAAGCCGAACTAAATGACAAGTTTGTTCCCATATTTTTCCATAACTTCCTCCAAATGTGTCCTATGAACTTAGTGTCTCTATCTGAAACTATGCTCGTTGGCAAGCCGTGAAGTCGAACGAATTCTTTGAAAAACATATTCGCAATGTGAGTTGCATCACTGGTTTTCTGACATGGAATCAAGTGTGCCATCTTGGAAAATCTATCCACCACCACAAAGATTGATTCAAGCCCTCTTTGTGTTCTTGGAAACCCCAATATGAAATCCATGCTAATTGCATCCCACGGCTTCTCAGGTATGGGCAATGGTTGATAAAATCCAACATTCTATCTCCTCCCCTTCGAATGCTGGCAAATTCTGCATCTGTTCATGAATATCTTGATGTCTGCTCTCATTCCTAGCCAAAAATATGTCTCATTTAGCTTTGCGAATGCCTTTTCGTGACCAAAGTGCCCTTCCAATCCTCCACTATGTTTCTCCTTCAGCAAATTCTCCCTCATGGAGAATTTCGGAATACACAGTTGATTACCTTTAAACAGTAATCCTTCCTGGATCATGTATTCTACCCATTGGCTTCTATATCTTAGAATTGGATTCTCAGCTGCTTCATACACTCCTTTAAAATCTAGATCATTTTTGTACATGTTCTTGAGATCATCAAAACCCAACGTTTTGACTCTGAACTCCCGCAATAGCAAACACTTCCTGCTCAAAGCATCAACAACTTTGTTAGCAGTACCAGAAATATGTTTAATCACAAAGGTGAAATTTTTCATATATTCAACCCATTTAACATGTCTCTGATTCAACTTCTCCTGTTGAGTCACAAACTGCAATGCATGATTGTCACTGTATAAGACAAACTCCTTCGGAATCAAGTAATGCCTCCATTTTTTCAATGCATGTATGATAGCATAGAACTCCTTAATATGTGGATTACTTCACTTTCACTTCATTTAGATTCTCGCTAAAGTATGCTATCGGACTGTCTTCCTGACTCAAGACTGCCCCTATTGTAAACCCACTTGCATCTCATTTCACTTGAAATGTCTTCTGGAAATCCGACAACACCAAAACTGGTTGTTCCGTGATCTTCCTCTTCAACAGATTAAAACTATTTTCAGCTTCTTCTGTCCAGTGAAAAGATTTATGTCTCTTCTTCACTATGTCCATCATCGGTGCACTAATCCCACTGAAATTTCTAATGAATTTTTGGTAGAAACTAGCCAATCCATGAAAACTCCTCACCTCAATATACTCTTCGGTGATGGACAACTCTTGATTACCTCCACCTTATCTGCATCCCTCCTCAATTTATCTGCATAAATAACAAACCTGAAATAAATGAACTTTGTCTTCATGAATGAGGATTTCTTCATGTTTATCAACAACTTCTCCTATTGTAACCTCTGCATCACTGTAGCCAAATGTTTTAGATGCTCTGCCACTGTTTTACTGAAAATCAGTATGTCATCCAAATATACGATAACAAATTTTTCGATGAACTCCCTTAGGACTTCATTCATCAACCTCATGAAGGTACTCAACGCATTTGTTAATCCAAATGGCATAAAAATCCATTCATACAACCCTTTGTTGGTTTTGAATGCTGTCTTCCATTCATTATCTTCTCTCATGCAGATTTGATGATAACCGCTTTTCAAATCAATCTTTGAAAATAATTTTTCTCCACTCAAGCAATCCATCAGATCATCCATCCTTGGCAATGGAAATATGTACCTGATGGTTATCTTGTTGATCTCCCTTGAGTCAGTACACATCCTCCAACCTCTGTCTTTCTTTGGACTGAGTACTGTTGGAACAACACATGGACTCAAGCTTTCTCTGACCAACCCTTTGTCCAATAAATCCTGGACTTGTCTTTTGACCTCTTCATTCTCTTGCAGCGTCAATCTGTGGATTTGTTTGGTAAAATGGCTCCTAGTATGAGATCAATGTGATGACTCACACTTCTGATCGGTGGAAATGAACGAGGTAGTTCGTCCACTACTATGTCAGTGAACTCTTCCAGTAGCTCCTGGATCTCTTCTGGTAAATCATCCACTCTTGTGCTGGTCAAAACAATCTTCGGTTTCTTGACCATAATGAATTGCGTTTCCTCTTTCTTCTTAACCTCTATAAGAAGTTCCTTCGCACTCATGAGAAGTACAGTGTTGTTTACTTCAGGTTTCACCTCCTTATCTTTGATTGCAAGCAACATGTGAGTCCTCCCATTCTTCTCTAGGGTGTATGTTCTCATTCTCCCATCATGAATCACATTTCTTCCATATTGCCATGGTCTACCCAGCAATAGATGACAAACATTCATAGGAATAACATCACATAATATATTATCATTATATCCTCCTATCTTAAATTCAACTAAACACTATTTAGTGGCAGTTACCTGATGTCCTTTTTGTAGCCACGAAACTCTGTATGGGCTTGGATGATCAATCGTCTCCAGCTCCAACTTTTCTACCATCTTTGTAGAAACGAGATTATCTGTGCTACCAGTATCCACAATGACCTTGCATACCCTGTCCTTGGTCTTGCAAGTAGTTCGGAAAAGTCTGTTTCTTTGGACTGAACTCTCCACCTCCTTCTCTAGTGTCAAAAGAGATTTTCACATCATCAACCATCTTCTGCCTTCAACATCTTCTGCCTCGACATTCTGCCTCTATGCCTCGGCGATGTGAGTCTCTCCTCCTTCTTTATTTTTGTCGAGACACTCATAAGACCTATGTCCAGTCTTTCCACATGTGAAGCATGTTATTACTCCACCTCTTCCTCTTCCTCTACCTCCAGTACGAGGAAAAATATTATTATCAGCATAATCTCCTTTCTGTTCGGTATGTTGCCCTCTCTGTGAGGTTCCACCTCTCTTAGTTCGAGTCTGAGGTTTCTTCCAGTCCTCCTTGGGCTTCTGGTTTTTATCCTGGGAAACTGATTTGCCTCTGGGCTGACTCTTGCCTCGGCCTCTTTGACCCTGCTTTCAGCTCAGCTTCTCTTCATCCTTTAGAGCCATCTGATAAGAATCTTCCACCGTTCATATGGTTATCATTCTCATCTCATCCTGGATGTCGTATCTTAGACCATTCATGTATCTGGCGACCTTTTCATCATCGCTTTCTCGATGACCTACCCTAATGTTCAGCCTGTAGAATTCTTCAGTGTATTCTTTCACTGTCATCAACTTTTGTCTCAGGTTCTGCATTCTCCTAAAAAGAGTAATCTGGTAATCTCTGGGGATGAATTTCACCTTCATCTTCGCGATCATTCTATCCCAGATTTTGATCTTTTGCTTGCCCTTGTAGCGTCTATCATCTTGTAGTTCATCCCACCACAATGCTACATGTCCTTTTAATCTTGTGACAACATGTTTGACCTTCTTGTCGTCTTCGACATCTTCATAGTCAAAATATGTGTCCATAGCTCTAATCCAATCTAGAAGCTCCTCTGCATCTAGATTTCCCTCATAAACTGGAATGTCCATTTTCGCTCTTGCACCCATTCTTGCAATAGCCCTAATCAAGCATTCGTTTGCTAAATCTTCGGCTGCAACTTCTTCTTCATGTTCTACTTCAATTTCACTTTCAGAATCACTAAGATCCCCAACACTGACTGTGTGTCTCTGTGCTGTCTCCATGTCTTCGAGTCTGGTGCATAAGTCACACATTTCTATCTCCATGGCTAGTTCAGTCATCTGCCTACCCCTTCTTCTTGGAATTTCCCTCTCCTCTAGTGGATCGGGTGTTTTCCTGTCCCTTCTCCTTGGCGGCATGGTGAATTCTCCTTTTCCCTGCTACAGAAAGCAAAGAATCCTTTCTGGGTTCTAATACCAAACCTGACGCAACCCTCCTCAACCCGCGGGTCAGAAGGTTATGTACACAGGATCATTCTTCTCTCCTTGGCCCGAAGAGCTCTCAATAACCGCTCTTCTATTCCCCTTTTGGGAAATATGCACCCACAATCAACTTCAAGAAATCCCCCTTATACTTTGGGAGATCGCGCTTTGCACTTTCATAAATCCGGTGGTCAACGCCTTGTCTCTCTATCTCCGAAACTTGAAAATAGTCAACGCTGACCCTTTCTCTCCATGTTCTGGATTTCTCCTTATCATGATTTTGGCAGTCGCGATGTCGAGCAACTCATCTCCTCGACTTCCGAATCCTGATTTACTGAATCTCCGATACACTCGCAAGCTTTGACTTTTCAACAACCCCTCTTTCCGTTGGGACTTAGGACTTCGCGATATAGTGAATCCTAATGCAAAGAATTCAGGTTTTTACCCCATGAAACCCTGAAATGGTCAACAGAGTTTGACTCCGTGTCGATAGTGCACCACCTGTCCACTTTGCTGCCTTCTATGGCCCACACAATCCTCCCATTCCTTTGGGGCTTCGCATTTCGTGATTTCGCGAGTCCCGTTGCAAAGATTACAGGACTTCAACCTATGAAACCCTGATATAGAAATTCACAGGTAAATCCAATAGCTCCTGTGGATTGGATCTATGGTTCTCTTCCTCCTAAGATGAACCCTTTTAGGAATACTTGCGGTAACTCCCCTACTCCTCCGTGAGATCTGACGACTCACGGGACTTCGTGAATTCTCCACAGAGAATTTCGACTGTCCGTCTCTTCCCTTGAGAACTTCTGCATGAACTAAACAAAGTATCTCTCTCCGCGGAACTTGTCCTCCTGCGGTCCAACATCACTACACCTTCCTTCAAAATTTCAAGGTGCTTGGCCTCTTACCTTCGTTCGACCCCTTCGAAGATTAAAATCCTTCTGAGCTTTCCCACAACTTTGAGCCTTTCAGAAAACTCCTGCTCGCACTCCTTGTGGAAAACTTTCAAACGTTTCCAAGTGTTTAACTTCCTTCGACTCTGTGCACACCTGCAGCAGCAGTCTCTCAACAAGTCATTAAGGTTACGAAACCTGAAGCTCTATTCAGCCTGCACACACCTTACACGTCTACTGTGCCTAACTACACTTCTGTGGAAATGAGAACAAAAGCTATCTAGTCTAAGCTTTCAGACACAAACCTCTGAACCCTCTGTCAACACACTCCTTGCAGACAATTCAACTGCACTCCTTGCAGGAACTCTTGCTCATATGGAGAAACAGTTGAAACTCATTTCCCTTACTCTCTCTCTCTCAGATTCCAGACATTAAACAAGAAATCATTCATACATAGCATAAAATCAATTGCACGATGGAAAGAGTAAAACATTCATGAGCATAACATTCAAAGATGCATACACAAAGACTATTTGAACACCATGAGTCTGAATCAAAACCTTCTTGTATTAATCCAGAACTTCTGTACATGGGTGTTTGTCTACACATCTCTCTGCTTCTTCCCTTCTACACTCTCAATTGGCATAATCTCCATGCATTTCTCTTCACGCTAATGTTACAATACACAATGAGGGTGTCTATATCCTGTTTCCCTCTTGCGCTCTAAAATTGTTTAATCTAACATTCAATTCTATCTACTTGCATTAACTAATATAAATGCCTCCTACCTACTAAGGACGAGAGTAGATCACTCAAGGTCCTTTTACATTTTACAAGTGCGCTCCTTCTTAATTATCTCATTTAAGATTGGCGCATTAACTTCAAGATAATTTCAAAATTTGTGCTGGGCACTTGTCCAGCTGTCTGTTGTCTCCGCGCTGGCTCGCTTGAGATGCTCCTACATCAGATCCTCTTCATCTTCCCCTTCTACTTCTACTTCATCTTCTTCTTCTTCTTCGTAAATTTGTTCTATTGATTCATTTTATTCTTCTTTTAATTCTCGTCCACCTGTTTCATCAACTATTACATTGATGCTTTCCACAACTTTGTTCAACCTCAAATTGTAACACTTGTATTCCTTCTTTGTACTTGAGTAACCAAAAATTACTCCTTTTTCCACATGAGAGTCAAACTTTCCCATTCTTCCATCTTCTCTATTGATGTAGCATTTGCTTCCAAATAATCTAATGTGTTTCACATTTGTTGGTATTTCTTTCCATAGATTGTAGGGATTTTTGTCACTATTGTTTTTTAGCATTTCTCTGTTTTGAATGAGAAACGATGTATGCACTACATGTGTTCAAAAGATATATGTCAATTTGGAATCCATTAACATTGTTCGATACATTTCTTGTACTATCATGTTCTTTCTTTCAACAACTCCATTCTATTGAGGTGTTCTAGCAATGGAAAATTGCCTTTTTATATCATCCCTGCTACACTAGTCCATAAATTCCTTTGAAGTGAACTCTCCTCCATTATCATATATAAAACGTTTTATTTTTGAATCCATTTCAGTTTCAACCATTTCCTTCTAGACTTTGAAGTTTTCACAAGATTATGACTTATTACTGAGAAATAAAACTGCAGTCATTCTTGTATAATCATCAACTAATAACATAAAGTATTTCTCACCTTTTAAACCCTTTGTTGTAGTTGGTCCAACTAGATCAATCTGTACAATTTCCAGTGGTCTTGTCGTTGAATTTTCTTTTGATTTAAACCTGGTCTTTGTTTGCTTTCCTTGTTGACAATGCTTGCATAAAGTGTTGGTTGGTTTCGTAATCTGGAGCATCTCTCTAACTACTTCCTTTTTGTTGAATTTGACAAGGTTATCAAAGTGTATGTGACTCATTCTTCTGTGCCATAGCCAACTTTCATCTTCTTTTCATAGACAACACTTTTCATTTTCAATTTCACTTAGTACATATATGTTGCTTGAAGTTCTTGCAGTTTTTGCAATAAATTTTTCTGAACCTTCTTTTCTTATCTCACACTTTTGTGAATAGAAAGTAACTTTATGACCTTGGTCACACATTTGACTCACACTTAGAAGATTATGTTTCATATCTTCTACTAGTAGAACATTTTCTGCCTTGGTATTCTTGTCTTCAATTATGACTGTGCCTGTTCCAATGATTTTAGCCGAATCATCATTTCTTAAGGATACTGATCCATCTCTTTCCTTTCTTAATGTAAGAAACATGTATTTATCACTTGTCATGTGTTTTGAACAACCATTGTCAACATACCAACCACGTTTCTTCTGCTTAGCTTCTAGAGCGAGTGTGCATTCTTCGTTCCTATACTGATTATTCTTTCTTATCCATGTTCTCTTCTGAGGTTCATGTCTGTGACTGTTTTTGTTTTGTTCTGGTTCTCTAGGAGGAACTATCATTATGCAATATTTGGAGATGTGTCCAAAGTTGTTACACTTGTAGCATTCAACTTTAGTGCTCAATGATTCAAACCTATTGTAACTTCTTCTTTGTGTTTCACTAGGTCTTATTGGATAACCCTTTTGTGTATAACTTACAAAGTTGTTTATGTTCTTGTTGTTATCTCTACAATTCATAGCTTTATGTCCAAAATTATTATATGCATAACATAAACCAAAAATTATAGTTTGATACCTACGAGTTGCAGATCTTCTGAAAGGATTTTCTCTTCTAAATCCTTCTTCTTCTTGAGGCCTATCTGTTAGTTGTTGATTCTGAAATCTAAATCTTCTTGGTGGAGGAGTGTCCCTATAATATTCCTTGTATATCTTCCAATCCCCTTTGATTGTTTCTACATAGATTTTTGGATATGTTTATTTCTATGTTGTTTTGAAGCTTGATCCATTTTCTGTCTAATTGTATCCAAGTCCGGACTTGTCATGAAGAGGTTTTTGACTACTAATAATATCACCCAAAACTTTTGAGTTGTTCTGTATATTTTTCTTTTGAAGATCCTTTATTAATGTGATAATCTCTTCTTCCAAATTTAAAATGATCCCATGTCTTTCTTCTAGTTTTTCTTTGAGTGTTTCTTCGACTCTTTTATCTTCTTCTATTTGAACCTTCAAATTTGTGATCATTTGTTCTAGCTACTAAGTGTCTTCTTTCTTGTCTAGTTCCCCTTGTAGCTTCTTGTTTTTCTTCTTTTCTCTTCTTATAACTTCCATGGCACACAACAATTATTCTCAGTAGTCAACTTTTGCCTCTTCATATTCTTCTTCGGCCTCTTCATATTCTTCTTCAATGTCTTCTTTGTCAGATTCTTATACTTCCATGAATATAACTCTTTATGTCTCCCTGTCACTGACATCATCTCCATCTGATGATGGGATGTCTTCTTTGGTGCATAAGTTTTTCTCGAAAACTTTCTTTGTTGTTCTTTTTCCTTTATATGCTTGTTTACTATTTGAGTAATATTCATCATTCCCGTTATTTTTATTATGAGGACATTTGTTAGGAAAATGACCAATACCATCACAATTAAAACAAATCAAAGGAAACTTACCTTTATATCTATCATTGGTTTCCTTGTTCATTCTTCTGACAAAGTTGGCAATTTCTTCATCATCTTCCGATATGTCACTGCTGCTGCTATGTTCTTTTTCCTTTTGCCTTCCATTTTTCTTTGACCTTTTGGATGCTTTGAAAGCTGCTTATTTTATATCTAGATTTTCCTGTTAAATTCTCATTTCATATGCTGTGAAGATTCCATGTAGTTCATCCATGCTTATTGAGTCTAGATCTACTCTTTCTTCTAATGCTGATATCTTAGGATCAAATCTCATAGGGAGAGATCTTAGTACCTTTTGAAAAATTAGATATTATTTAATTTCTTCTCCCAATCCTATGATTTCATTTACTATTTCATAGACTTGTAAGAAGTAAGCTACAATATTCTCATATTCCTTCATCTTTATTTTTTTGAAATGACGTCTGTAAGTTTGATGCTTTGTTGCTTTGACTTTTGAATCTCCTTTATAAATATTTTGAAGCTTGTCCCAAATATCTTTAGCGGATTTACAATGTATAACTTTGGTGTAAATTGATTCACAAAGACCATTCAGAAGTGAATTTGTGGCTTTGGAATTATTTTTCTTGAGTTTTATTTCCCTTTCATTTGTCGGCGAAACTGCTAGTTCTTTTTATCCATCTACAATTGATTGCCAAATTTCAAATCCATGTGCTTGTATATATGTTTTCATCCTTCTGCTCCAAAATGCATACTTCTGCCAACAAACCATGGTGTTCCATTTTTATACATTTTGTGGCTCTCCATGATCTACCTTTCAGTGGTTAAACTAATTTCTAAAGGAACCTTCTCTGATACCAATTGTTCGATTACTTAGAAAGCATCATCAAAAGAATTTATCATCCCTTGAATTTCATCCTTCTTTCCTTCAACTTCCCTTTGAAATTGGGATTAGATATCCTTTGGTTACCTCAGTCACCTCTAGATATTCAATATGCTCAAGTGTGATTAAAATGAGAGAGCATTGCCTCTTATTTATACTTTCATTTAGCTTCCTCAAGGGGTTACCTTTTAACCATCTTAACCCACTTTCCTTATTTTAGGGTTAACCCACTTCTAACCACTTGAACACTTAGTAATTTATCTATTAACTTTATTGTTTAAATAATTTATTTTCTTATTAACATTGAATTATAGTACACTCATCACTTCACTTTATTATTTACCTTCTAAAATCTCTTAAACTACTTTGACCATTTGGGGCTTCTAGATGACTCTTGAGGGTTCTCTAACTTCACATGGACATGAATCTCCAACCGTGAGGAGTTATGTGACGTTCCACATACCAATGGAAATGGAATGGAATGTACTATCCATATAGAATATTCTTACCTGCAAATATATCAAAACTCATACCATTATCTATCAAACAAACTTGGGTCCATTACCCAAACCTGTGTTCTCCAACTTCACATGACCACAAATCTCTAACCGTGAGGAGCTATTTCACGTTACACATACCAACAAAAATGGAAAGACATGTACTACCCATCTAGAATAGTATTACCTTCAGATATATTAAAAATCATACCATTATACATCAAACAAACTTGGGTCCATTACCCACACCTTTGTGCTACTGGAATTCGCTATCAGAAATTCTCCAAGGGTTGACATCAATCACCAAGGATTGAAATCAATCTAAAATATCACTCTCCAATGGTTGACATCAATGAAAACCAACAATCCATATCAATTTTCCATCAACCTAAGTCAACTGTATGGCATTACATATATGTGTTAACTTAGCAACAAAAAACATATTAACATTGAGGTTTTGCACATGATAAACATTGAAAATCCTCCCATGTCAATAGGTAACATCACCTTGAGCAACAATATCAAGAAAAAAATCACCAGGAAGATAAATCTTTCTCTCCTTAGCTGCATCCAAGGATGTGAACAAGGAAGCATCCTTAGCCATATGCTGAGTGCACCTAGAGTTGACTACCCATTTGTTTTGCATAGAATGAGACAACAAGTTGTGAGAAGTTCTTACTTTGAAAGTGAAATTATCAGTGGGTCGACATATAACGGACACATATCCTTCAAGGAATTTTACCTTCTCTTATAAATCATCTCTCTTCTTGTAGCATACTTTCTTCACATGTCTAGTATTTCCATAGTACTGACATGTCTTCTTCTTTCGACTCCATTGGGGTGTATCTATTTTCCCATTATTTTTTTTATTATGGTATCCAAGTCTCCATGTAGAGGTATCAATCCGTACTCTTTCCCTATGATTCAACTTTATATTTCCCTGGAGCAAACGAGCTTGATGTTTACCACCAATATTTTCTTCTTTAAGCAATCTTCATTGATCAATAATCAAAAGACAATATAAATATTCAAAGGTTTAATCCTTACCATCTTCCTTGCGTGCCTGCCACTTGGTGCGGAATGTCAAGATGAAAACATCAAATGGTGTTATCAAATTCATCAATGCTAGATCAGTGATTTGTCCATATTTATTTTGATAATTTTTTCACATTCACCCAATTTCAACTAGAGTTCCTTCACACGCCAAATATCCCTCTATTGTGTCAAAATAATGAGGATCGAGAGAGATCAAATCTTTCTCCAACTGCATGATGTGCGGCTCATCAATTCTGTCAAACAACAAATTAAAATTCTTCCAGACTTGATGAGGGAAGTTGATTCCACTAAGGTGAAAATGAATATCTTGTGAGATATAGGTCGTGATGAGCCCATAGTCTCATCCTTCTTGAAATCAACAATGAAATTTTCTTGATATTATTTTCGATATATAATCAAAATCTTTGTATACTGCCATAGTTCTTTACTTTTCAGTAGGGTTTCCATGTCTATTGCACATAATGCATAATTTGATCCATTCGTAATAATAAGAACAAATTACAAAGCCATCTTTGTTATATAGACATAAACATGATCTTTCAATAATCTCCAATCAAGAAACCACCGACCTAAAGTCAATCACACAATGTATCTGACTCAATAAGGTTTGTGGATAATAGGAGAGGTTTCAAACCATCGACTCTAATACCATGTTGGGGAATAGGATGGAACCTGTTATGAAACAGATAGACAATTCTGTAGATAATCGAAGAGGTAATAAAATTTTGAAGAAAAACGTGGTGTCTAAAGACACCGTTAGAGCACTTAATCAAAGTGCATTGTGATGAGAACATCAATGCATATTGGATCTTAATATCTCCATATAATATCTCTTGATAACATTATTATTAATGAAAAAAGGAGTTTGTTATTTATAGCCTCAATATCTAACCAACTTCCATGAAATCGGGAGGATATTGTCCACATATAATCCTTGGTTGTTAGAGTTGACTCTATCAAATCCGTGTTGTCTAGTTGGATCGACAAGGATTCTCGACCCGACCATCCATGCATCCAAATTGTATTCTATTGTTAGGTGGGTCAATCCACCGCCTGACTATCTTCAACTATTGATGGATTGTTCGATCAATGAAAATATTGACTAATTGAACGACTAATATAGATATCTTGTCAATTTCCCAACCGAATGTGTCCAAATTTAGGTCAATCGCCCGACTGGTTAAATCTAGGAGAAGTGTGATGAACCATTAGTGCTTGGCGTTCCAACATTTTCTTCATGATTCCTAGATGAGACTTCTATAGGTTTAATAAGAGAAGCAATTTTTGGAGAATCCTTTTCCATATGGGACAAAAATAATAATACTCCTCATTTTTATGTTTATCACAAATTTTGAATCACAAAAAATATATCTTTCAATAAAAAATCAAGCTAATTGTAAGTCATGTACCATTATAACGCTAATTTTGAAACTGTCTTGTTAGTCGACCTTTATCTTGATGTATCTCTAAAATTACATCCCTTCTAAGTCTGAAATTTATTGTTGTAGTACTCTGATATGTATTCTTTTCAATGCCATATGTTTGATCAAAATTTGATGTGTCAAATGAAATTTATGGTAACCTTCCCAAAACTTGTTGAATGTTATCCTTTCTAAATAGAGAACTAAGGAACTAGTGGCACTCAATTTGGACTTACCAAGATTCATATATATCACTTCTACCAATAACACATGTTTGAGACTATTTTTAGGACTATTCAAGTAACCCTAATTTACACGACCTATATCTCATAAATTAAACCAACACGAATGTTAAAATGTTTACCACAAGTACTTAGATATACATTCTCAAGATCCTAAAATTTTAACAGTCTGAAACTATTATGAACCAAACTCCAAAAAATAGCCAATGAATAATCCACTTTGAAGGGGAAACCTCCTTTTACAATATATTCAATGCACAAGACAAGATGTGATGCTTATATAAATCATTCCCCTTCATTATAAATAGGAGATAAAGTGAGAATGATGTAACCTACCACTAAGCCGACCTAATATTATTTAACAAACTAATAATAAATGAGTGTTAGGGCCTCAAGGGCCTTAACATAGCCCCCTCTTTTAAAAAAATATTTTCCCTCAAACCTTGTAATTGAGGGTGTTTCTTCATGAACTACTCATTTCCCCATGTAGCTTCTTCTGGAAGCATATTCTTCCAATTTATTAGGTACTCCATAATGTTTCTATTCCACAAAGATATAAAATGTCTATCTATAACTTTTTTCAGTTCAAGAATCAACTTCCCTAATTCATCTAATTCTGAAAGTTTTGTTTTCACTGGAACAGTTTGTCCCAAAAACTTTTTAAGGCAAGATACATGAAAAACCTTACAAATATAAGAAGGAAAATCTATCTCATATGCCACTTTCAATCTTGTGATTAGTCTTGAAGGTTCTTTAAAATTTTGGAGCTAATTTATTATTCTTTTTTTGTTTGAGAGTAGATTGCTTAAAAGGTTGCAGTCTCAAAAATACCCAATAACCACCTTAAAACTGTCATTCACTTCAATGTTGATATTCTTGTTGATTCATCCTATTTTGTGCCATTTGAAGGTTTTCCTTAAGAATTGTCAAAGTTCCTTTAGTCTTTTCCATATGTGACTCTATTTCCTCTACTTTGGATTGGTCAAGTAAAAAGTATAAGATACTAGGAGTTGGATATCTATAAAGGGATTGAAATGGGGACATATTAGTAGATGTGTGATAGGTGGTATTAAACCAACACTCTTCTAGAGGAAGCCACTTCACCCATTGAGATTATTTTTTTGAAGAATAGCAACGTAGATAAATTTCTAAACATTTGTTAAGTATTTCTATTTAACCATGTATTTGTGGTTGATATGCTAAGCTCATAGCTAGTGTTGTTCCACTCATCTTCCATAATTATTTCCAAAACTTTCCTATGAATTATGGATATTTTTCACTTACTATTACTTTAGTAAATCCATGAATCCTATGAATTTCCTTAATGAACACTTATGCCACTTGACTTGTCATATATGTACTTTGAATTCCACAAAAATGTGCATATTTTGTGAGTTTTTCCACGACCATAAAAAGGGCATCCTTACCTTATGATTTTGGTAAACCTATATTGAAAGTCATTGATATATCTTCCCATCATTTTTTAGGTATGTGTAAAGGATAAAGTAACCCTGGAGTTTTTACTATTTCTCCTTTATTTGTAAATTAGAAAACATGACATTCTCTTACAAATTTTCGAATGTATTTCTTCATTTTCTTCAAAAAAAGAAAATGATCCTTTGATATGTTTTAAGGAACCCTAAATGTATTTCCATTAGAGAGTCGTTAAAATACCTTAATATTTGTTTCTTCAAATTCTATTTAGGACATAAAAATATTCTACCCTTGTACCAAAGAATACCTCTCTATCACTCCCAATTTTTCATAGAGTTCATCCATTCCTTTATACATTGTATTTTATGTCTTGTATTATTTTCCTTTTTTCATTCATGGTGAGCTTCTTCCAAATACACTGGAATGGAAGATGTAATGGAATATAAACTTGAGGTTTCATGTATTTTGGAAAGGGAATCTACAAGCACATTGTCCTTCCCCTTTTGTGGATTATTTCAAAATCAAACCCTTGCATTTTTTCTACCCATTTTTGTTTCTCTTCTAATGACAATATTCTCTCCAAAAATTACTTTAGGCTATCATGGTATATATTAACTTTAAAATGAGTCCCAATGAGATATTGTCGCCATTTTTATTGCATGTAAATGTGTTGCTATTTCGTTTTCATATGTAGATTTCACAAAGTATTTTCCCTTTAATTGTTTGTTTTAAAAAGCCAATGGTATCCCTTCTTGCATCAATACTGCTCCAATTCCTTTTAACATAATTATGAACTTAATGAGAACTGTGACCTCAGAACGAGAACTCTAGCCCAAAAATATCATATTTCTGGGTAAAAGGACACCAAAATCAACCCCCAAATAAAAAATTGGTGCTACTGGTAGCACCATTTTTGGGGGAGGTGGTTAAAATTGCAACTTATTTAAAATTGTGCCCTTGACATAGTCGACAAAGCCATGAAATTAACCCTTGAATAGAAAATTGATGTTACCAGTAGCACCATATTTGTTTTGGAGAAAAAATATGACCTAATTGAAACATGGCCTTGACCACTCGCACCACCACAAATAAAACATTGAAAATTGACTCCTAAATATAAAAGTGTTTTTCTTTGTATCTGATGGAATCGACAACTGGGAGGGATCGTACTCATGTGATACAGGGTCAATTTCGACCACCACCACTATAACCTCCAAGCATACCCATGCGTTCTCATGCATGGTACACATGACTTTGCAAAATTCGAACCAATAATGTCACAATGAGTGCCTTAACATTGCACTCTATCGCTAACTGATCTACACCTCTAGGACAAATCTAAAAGTGTTATTACTTGATAATTTATTGAATAATATTTCTTTTTAATAATTGACATTAAGAAAATAATTTAATTGGAAAAAACAACTTTAAACAAATTC
>JASDQU010013555.1:243075-253132 GCA_032191745.1 Picea mariana | reverse complement strand
GAATCAGTATTAGGAAATTTTTACCATTTTTAACCACAACATGTAAACATTAAATTATCAATGATTTATCACTTATGATTTAATTCAAGATATCATACACATAATGACCACAGATACCCAATACACAAGTATTTTAGGTGGAAACCCAAATGGGAGAAAACCAAATAATGGTTTTTAATGTATCGGATGATTACATCAACCGGAAGCACCAACTTCCAAAAATTTCTCTTGCACCAACTAGAAGGAGGAAAAAACTCCCTCGTTTACAGGATCCAAAATCAAGGAAGCTACGACTCCCTAAATTATCCATCTTCAACTAGAAGGAGGCTCCAAGCCCCTTTCCTTGCCCCTTCCTTCCTCCCTTAAATATAAATAAGAGAATAAACCTGTCACTGTTACTTTCATTGATATTGATACATCATCATCATCAAAATTGGTTCAACCAAAATAACCACATAAAGATTATGCCAATATATTCAAAATGTCCCCCAAAACATATTACCAAAGTCACCAAGATATGCCTCAAGCATGTACCAAAACCAACAAGATGTTCCTTAAAGACATATAGAAAAACATAACTTTCATCATGTGAAAACCCTAGTGCATAAGATCTCGGATCATCAATCCTTCCTCAACTTCAACATCAAGAAAAGATCATATTCTTCAAACCCTTTGTCAACCTCACGGGACTATATTGAGCAACGAGTGGGGCCTTGCATGATGAGTCTTTGAAAACCAACAGGGTCCTTGCAAGAGACCCTATACTTGACCCATGGGGGTCACGTCAGATAGGGTTTCCCGTAAACCCTTCTCACATCTACATCTTTGAGAACTCCCTCCTTCACACAACTATGCTACTTCACTTGTGCTAACAAATCACAAGCTTCCTTGATGAAAATGAGAGGATATTGATGTGTACTTATACTCTTCCAGGTAACTCCTTTAATTGTCATTAGATATGATATATAACTTCTTGTTTGCAACCATTTTTCTCTTTTACTTGATCTTGGGTCCAACTTTTAACTTCTTGTTTGCAACCGTTAAGGGGAAGATTTTACATGATTATCTTTAAGAGGGAATATCTCCTAAACCATGAGGAACCATGTGGCGTGCCACCTACCATTTGAAACAGATTGATGAGGACTATTAATCCATGGAGGTTTTTCATGTACTTGTAATTTCCTTCATACTCTTTGTCGTCAATCAACATTGGACTCCATGACCATGCCTCTAGGGCTTCCTGACCATATATCATCACTTCATTTTTTAATGACTAGGACTGCTTGTAGGATTCTTCAAAGCATATTCTCATGAGGGCCATGCTAAGAGATAAAGGGGACCACTTTGGTGACTCCTTCAAATAAACCCATCACTTCTAGGGGATTTTGGACATGCTTTGGGCATTTTTCTAGGTGTTGCGCCTCTTTCGTCACCTTAGTGAGAAAAATAGAGGTGCTTGCAAGCTTATTTGGGTTTTCTAAGCAGGATAGCTGCAAGGAAAAGGGTTAGAGAAAGAAACATAAAATAATAACTAAGAAATAAAACAACAACTAAATTAATGAACATAGGGACATAAGGTCAAAATAAACAATGAGACCCATGTCACCAAGGATAAGGATGATATTAGTGAAAGAAAACACCGAGAAGCAAGAGGACTATGAGTCCCTTCTTCCTCCAAGGGAGGGCTCTTAGACCCCCACAAATAAGCTCTTCTTACAACTCTTGAAAATGAAAATGAAAATGGTGAAAGAATTCTTTGCTATTCCACTCAAGGGGTGAGATGGATTGCCCAATGCAATGATGCAAGTATACTCTTGGCAAGGATAGAAGATTCCTCAAGAGAATAATGGCAGCATAACTTTTCTATGAATTCCTTTAAAAATGAAGTGTATCCATGGCCTTTTTATAACATTCCTTTGAGTTATTGTCCAACTAGTTTGTAGTGTGTAAAGAGGCTAATTAGGGCATTTGAGTGTCAAGATTTGATTGTCAAATCAACTTGGAAGCTGAACCAGAAGTGGGTGGGAGGCCAAACACTCTCATAAATGCACCATTTCTCAGGTGTGTGGCTTTTTGCGACAACAGTCGCACATCATGCGCATGTGCGTGATTTCTGCATTCCTGTTTTGCACATGTGCGCATGTGCCTAGTGTCTTCATAGCGCCCTTTAATTTTTGAACTAGTTGTATAGTTTTGACCCTTTGTGAATGATTTTGTGTTAATTTAGGTCCATGGATGACCTCATAACTATTTGATGATGCTGAGTTCTTGTAGCCATTTGCGGACAAAATTTCAGTGATAACAGATGCCCCCTGATGGATGAGGTTAGGAGCATACGTATAGCTAAAATTCATCAATGTTTCTTCTACTGATAGTGTTGTTGTAAGAGAGAGAAATAGTGGGATTGTCGAGAGTTCCCCGTTGGAGGGAGAAGGGAACTTGTAGAACCCAACCTTCCATACAGTGTGTAAAAAATAAATTGTGTACAAATGAGGCTGGCATGCCCCATGCTCGTGTCATGTAACTCAAAAAGAGGAATGAAGTGTTGATGTAGACAACTTTAGCGCCCTCGGGGGCGGTCGTGATAAAGGCAAAAGACAATTTTGCGGAGGAACATACTCTGAATAGTAGGCAGTGACATATGTAAGAAGTATCATGGATTCTATAGGCATTGATAGCCTAGCCAAGTTCAAAGGTCTTCAACAAGTATAAGAAATAACTGCAATAGTCACAAAGTAAGACCCACCGTAACATGAGAAAGTGTTGATGTCGAATGTTATGAGGGTCAATGACAGTAGGGAGAAATTGTGGTTCTCCCTGTGTCATCCAAGAGATCTCATTGGTAAGGTGATGAGAGTCAAGATACTATCGCCCTTCTGGAAAGCTATGCTGATGTTGACAAAAAGGGGGATGTGAGTCCCAGAAGCAAAGGGCTTCATGAAATCTACTAGGTGAGGTTAGGAATTAGAGGAGGTACATGGATGAATTCAAGACGTAGGAAGACTGAAGACTTCCCTTGGTTGGGGTATATGTGAGAAAAAAGTGGTCGCAATCGTTCAACGAGGTAGAGTGTCAAGGGGACAATAAGACAGGGGATAAGTTGTGCTAGAGGCGAGACAAGGTGAACAAACTAAGAGGGAAGAGGTCAGTGGCCAGTGGGATACTCTGAATATATGGACGATGTCGTCAAGGGTAGATGATAAGTAGTGCCCCAACCAAGGGTGACATGGGTTTCTTTTGCCAAAAAGGGAAGAAGGTTTCCAAAGGTGACGACAAAAAGGTAATGTAACTGCTGGAAACAAAGGCGTTTGTACAATAAATAAAGAATACGTTGGGATAAGTGTATAAATACAAAAATGGGGGCCCCAATGTAATATGGTTGTCTCGGGTAGGGTGCAAATTGCTTGGAGAATTGGTGGAGGGTGGGGGCCCCATGGGTGGGTTTCTGTATGAGGTAGGTGGAATGAAGGGAAATTTGCAGATGGGAAAACTGATTATGGATGAAATGGAGGGTTCATGATACTGCGGAGGTGTAGTCAAAAAATAGAACCGTGAAGAGATAATCTGGGAGTCCGTTGGGAATGCTAGAAAAATGAGGAGAAGGAGTATGTGGCTGATTCGTGACATGATGTAAGACTATCGGGACTCCCATCCCTAAAGGGTTTTGAAAAACAACATGAGTGTCAAAGGCACAAAATGGAGCTATGAATGGGACAACTCATGTGGGTAAGAGTGCTACCGAGTGACAGTATCGAAGATGCAAATGGAGGTGTTGGTATTGCAGAGCCAGAAATGGGGATCCTAGAGGAAAATGTCAGAGGGTGTGACTGGAGATCCAAGTGAGATTCAGAGGGAATGACTACGTGCCAGTACTGAGTATATACTTGAAGGGGTTGCATTGGTGTATGATGACCAAGTACCTAGACACATGAAAACCAAATACCCGACGTGAACAATATCTAAAGAGAATCGAACATATGAGCATTTATTTGATAATTTTTAATATGCGCATGTGTACTTGGTCAGGGTATGAAAAAATGGCATCCCAGGGGCTCAGGAAAAAAAAGAGGCCCAGGGACTGTTGTGATGTAGATGACAGGATGTTGATCCCGTGGCTAAAGACAGATCGAGAAATGGACACCCGGAGCTCCTGGAATGGTGAGTGGAAGTTTGGCGAAAAAGGCCTATATATAGTTGTAGGGCTCACATTGCCACCTCATTTGTACTTGCTGCTATAGTGAATAGACGAGAAGTATTTAGAGGAAATTTGAAGATTTTGGGAGGATGAGGCATCTGATCGAGGACCAACGAGATTCAAGTTAGTGGTCTGATCATCCTGCATAGAATTATGGTTTCCTTTTTTGGGCAAGCGTTGTACGGAGGGCTATACAGGGGGTTTATGGGTGTGGGCCCCTACGTGCACGGGTGATCCGTAAGTATGCCCACACAAGTGCACGCCTGCCCACTGGATAGGCATGCATGGGGGTGCTTGTAAGGGGGACAAGGGTGTGCACTATGTGCATGCCTATTGGCTACACAATTGCGCATGTGTGCACGACTGTTTATTGGATAGGCGCGCTTTAAGGATTGCTTGTGTTTGTGACAGGGGTGCATGAAGGCACCCCTGCATGTTGAGCAGGTGCGCACCTGAAGGATGGAAAGGCATGCTTGAGTGCACGCCTGTGGAGTGGATAGGCATGCGTATGTGTGTGCCTGTGGAGTGAATAGGCATGCATGTGTGCGCGCCTGTGGGTTAAACAGCTGTGCCTTGGAGGCAAGGTTGACGAGTGTAAAACTTATCTGTTTAATGTTGTTTTATGGTCCATTTGGCTGAATTAGGACTATTTTATGTGGTTGCAGGCGATCATTGTGCAAGATGTTGGTTGGTTGGCGAGAGCGATATTGGTCCCAGCTAAGAGACGTCGTGGCTATTGAGGAGTTGTGGGTATGTGTGACTTTGGAAGCCTATGGGCTGCTAAAGTTCTTTGAGTGCCCGTTGATAAGGGTGCATGAGTATCTCTTGTAGTTCCTTATCTGGATATGGAGTTTGGACCTACATTGTTTCATAGTGCTGGGAGAGTAGATTGCCTTCACTACGGTGGAGGATATATACTTTTCGATTCGGCTCCCTTTTCGGGGAACGCCCCTAATGGCAGGGCCGGTGTTACTGAGGGATGTGGCGCTAGCGACAATTGGTCGGAGGTGCTGTTCAGGGGAGAACTTTATGTATGGCACTATTGTGAGCATTGGGGCGATGGATGCTCTAGCACATCACTGCATAGAAGCGATGATTGTGAGAGTGTATGGGTCTCTTACGATGCAGCGGATCAGTGGTGGTTAGCTGTGTGTGATGGAGAGGGTGTTGGCTGGTGAGCACTTCGCCTAGGGGCTTACGCTACATGCCAGGATGGTAGGGTAGTTGGACCATTGTTGGTCCACGGATACAGGAGAATTTGCCTTCGGGTCCATCCTAGTGGCCTGGTTTTTGGAGAGGGTACCTATGTTGCACCCTAGGATTTTATTGGGTGTGCCTAGGGCGTGAGAGCTATGACTAAAGTGGTGGTCGACTTTTTTTCTTTGCCACAATGGTGGTGAGGGCGGCCACTTCTTTACTGCTGAGGCGATGCAGGTGTGGCGGTAGATGTTGTAGGTGATATTGCAGTTTTCCTATGCTGGTGTTGAATTCCAGAAGGATCCGGACATGGTGTTACCTCCAGAGGAGGTGTTTGACTGTCAAGGTATGTTGATGAGTTTTAGATATATGTTTTTTGAGATAGCATGAAATATGTATATGATATAGATGCAGATATTATCTTTTGCTTGTTTGTATGTGCAGATGTGGCACCTCGTGGGCACGAGGTTGAGTTGCGGAGAGCGCCTGCTTGTGAGGAGCCGGAGAGACCGCCACGGGGAAGGACACGGGTTGGACAGAGATGTCGATGTGAGGACGTCGAGGTGAGACGAGATGATCTTGAGAGAGCAATGAGGAGACATCGGTTTGATGACCCTGGTGCCGGTCCATCACATGCTCCTCCGACGGATGCTGGAGAAGATTTTGAGGACATACGCTACCGCCTGGAGGTGGTGCTACAGGGAATGCCTAAGGGCATGTGGTCTCACATCTAGGATGAGGGCATCTTGGAGTAGTGTGTGGGGATTCCACCGCCATGGCAGGTCATGGTATGACGGGTAGAAATAGCAGGTGCTGCGATGACCGGACAATTACCTCCGGGGTAGGAGGGACCAGTAATGGGTGGGGGACCACTGCCTGAGGGACGGGCAGGAGGTGGTGCTCTAGAGGCACCTTGAGTGGTGCTCTATGTATTGTTGTATTTTTGTATATAGGCTGGTGAGCCCATTTTGTACTGAGGTGCTTCACTAGCCTGCGGATACTTGTATTTTTGTATGTAAACATTTGGATGGCACTGTGGACCATTTTATATATACATGAGTATACATTTTGAGATCTATGTGGTGTTTACATGTGTTTTGTTAATGTGTTGATGATGTCTAATCTATATATGTTTTGACAGGTTGTTGATATGTTTATGTATGTGTAGAGGTAGCTTGATGTGATATATGCCAGTCTAACACAATACTAGCTAGGTTATCTATAATATGATTCAATTGTCTTGGAATATGTGTAAATGTAATGGAATCAAAATGTCGAGATAAAAATCTAACCTATAGGTATTTGTGAAAGAGGTGAGACAAGGATCGAGTATGCGGTACACATTGTTGAGCTGGAGAACGACTAGTTGAGAGTCGAGAAAGACGCTAAGGTGACGAATACAATGATGTTGGGCATCGACCAGAAGGCCAATGGCGGCAGTGTATTTGGCTTGGTTGTTGGTCGTTGAACCCAAACATATGCCGCTCGAATGGAGCATTTCATGTGAGGGGGTGTAGAGAGCCCAAGTGGTCGAAGTGAGATTTTGTGTCCAACGGCTAGCATCGTCAGCGTAACCGATGTGGTAGGCCAGTGGAGGAAGCATCTGTCAATAGCACAAATGATAGTTTAGACATGAGGGATGGAAAAAAGATTAAAAACACTATAAAATAAATAACCTAAAGTAGAATGACTACATTTAAGCATAAAATTTCTTTAAGTATAACCTGTTGACGGGTTCTTTGAGAGAGAGGCCTTCGGGAGAGGCCAGGATGTATGCGCCTTTGGTGAGGCAATGTTGGATAATGTATGGGCCATGCCATAGTGACTCAAATTTTCCATGGCCAAAGGTATCATGAGTGATATCATAAGCAAGGATGAGGTTGCCTTCGTGAAATGAGCGAAGGTTGACATGTCGATCAAAGGTATCCTTTGATCATTTTTTAGCTGCCTCATTGTTATATAATGAAGATCGACGATCTTCATCCAGGGACTCTAAGTTCAACAAGCACTACTCCATTGGAGTAGTGTCGGGTAATAGCTCAATTGCGGTGCGTAAGGTGGGAATTTCGCACTCGATGGGAAGAGTGGCCTCAACCCCATGGACTAGATGAAATGGTGTGAAATCAGTAGCTGTTTTCATAGCCGTATGGTAAGCCCATAGTGCGGAAAATAACATATGATGCCAATTGGTCTTATATTTATTAACCGTGCGCTGTAACATGGTCTTGAGGACCTTGTTAACTGATTTGACCTATCCATTAGACTGAGGGTAATATGGTGAGGCAAACGCATGGGAGAATCCTAGCCGAGATGAGAGTTTGATGAAAGTCTCATTCTCAAAGTGTTTCCTGTGATCGAAAACAAGTTGGAGTGGTAATCCAAAGTGAGATATGACGTGGTTAAAGAAAAAATGCATTGCGGTGTCAGCAGTATTGTTGAAGGTGGGCATAGCTTTAGCCCATTTGGTGAAGTAATCGACCGCGACAACAGTGTATTTGTGTTGATTGCTGGAGGGGGGATTACAAGTCATGAAGTCGATGCCCCATTAACAAAAAGGGCTGGCAGTGATGACTGGATGAAGAAGAGAAGATGGTGCTCGGGCTTTGTTGGCAGTGGAAATTCCTGAAAGATGCCCCCCCACATGCACCGCTGTGGCAGTCGTTCAAGATTCTATCGGCCTCGTCAATGGTTAGGCATCGAGGAAGAATGGTGTTGATCCCTCACCGATATAAGATGTCTTCGATGAGGAGGTAGTGGGGGGCCTGGTGGCGAATATGATGACGATCATCTCGTTAAAGGTGGTTACCAAAATTTTGAGTTCGGAGGTAGACGAGGAGGTTTTCGTACCAAGGATCATCCGAAGTGATGTAAAAGAGGTGTTCGTCGGGAAAGTCGGTATTGAAGGGGGCACTGGTTTTGTCAGAGGGGAGGGCCATGACAAGTTCGACAAGAATGAGGGATTTCTTGCTCTTGGGTGTTGAGAATTCAATATCGTACTCCTGAAGGATAACGATCAATCGAGCAAATTTTTCGTTAATTTTCCGACGACTGAGCAAGTATTGCATAGGGTTGGAATCTACTACAACCTTAGTTGTGTGAAGCAGAATGTAGTGACACAGATTTTGGACTGGGAGGACGACTACAAGAGCTAGTTTCTCTTCGTTTTTATACTTCAAGGGTGGCCCTCAGAGGTTTTTACTAACGTAATAAGTGACATGCTCATGATTTTCATCACCTAGCTAAACGAGAACTGTTGCTACTGAAACAACTGATGCTGATACGTAGAGGATATAGCTGCAATTGTAGTCAGGTGCACTAATTAAAGGGGCGTTGGAGAGTGCCATTTTAAGATCGTCAAATGACTGTTGGGCATGTTCATCCCATTGAAATGGGATGTCGTGATGTAGTAAGTGAAGCAAACCATGTGCACGAATGGTGTAGTCCAGGACAAATTGTCATAGAAAGTTAGCCTTGCTTTGTAGGCTCTGAAGTTGACGTAAATTCCAGGGAGGTGGAATTTCAGTGATAGCTTGGACTTTGAGGGGGTCCATGGTAATACCACTTTGGGAAATGATGAAGCTGAGGAGGCATCCTACGGTGACATAGAATACACAATTGAGGGGATTCAAGTGGATGTTGTACTAACGACACCGTTGGAAGATGATTCATAAATCATCAAGATGTTGGGTGTGTTTCTTGGATCAAGCAGTGAGGTTGTCCAAGTATGCGAGGATTATATGAGTCAGATCATGAAAAATGTATTTTATCACCCATTGGAAAGTTGCGCTAGAATTCTTTAAGACAAAAGGCATGAAATGATATGAAAAAGTACCCCAAGGGGTAGTGAATGCGGTTTTATACTGATCAACTAGGTGAATTTGAATTTGATTATAACCCGAGAAACTGTCCATGAAGGATAGAGCGTCGTGGCCTGCACAGTCGTCGATAATTTGATCGATGAAAGGCGTTGGAAGGTTGTATTTGGGACATGTTTGATTGAGATCATGAAAGTCTGTGCAGACATGGATAGTGCCCTATTTTTTGTTAATGGGTATAGTGTTGGAAACCCATGAGGTATAGGCGATGGGGTAGATGAACCCAGCCACGCGTAATTTTTTAATTTCAGCTTTGATGGCCACTGCTTTGGATGGGTGTAGTGGTTGTTGTTTTTTATGATCTAGTGTAATGTCAAGCNTAGGAAAAAATATCCCAATATTCCTGGAAGAGGGCTTTATAGGTGGTGATCTCTTGAGGAGTGCAAGCGGCTCCAATGGTGATTTCCTTGACGATCCCATTTTTTATGGAAATGTCGATTTTAATGGTCAGGGAAATGTTGGCCATGTTTCCTTCTTCAAAAGCATCAAGGGCGGGAATGGGGATTTTGAGCCAGTCGATAGGCCCTAATGGAATAAAATCCTTGGTTTCGACCGCGTATATGGTGTGTTGGTTAGGAGGCGTGGAGGCTTCCTGTGGAAAGAAGAGTGCGTAGTGGTGTAGCACATCCCATGGGTAGTCAGGGTTACTTAACTCTTCTAGTATTTCCTTGTCACAATGGAATTGGCGGGAATACAATGGGTGGTGAAGAGGTATATCGGTGACTGTTGTCATGTGGCCACCCCCTGGTGATGAAGAAGTAGGGGGACGATGCAAGGAAATTGTGATGGT
>JASDQU010013555.1:190413-201569 GCA_032191745.1 Picea mariana | reverse complement strand
ACCCAAACAGGGCCCACATGAATTTTGGCGCTTCATCTCCTAGGGTTAGGTTTTTGGATGTCTAGGAATTTTGGCATTCCCATTTATTTTAAAAGGGCCTTCAGAGCCTCATTGTAATCATCTTCTCACAGATGCGAGTAGTGGCCACATCTCTTCTCAGAGATAAGCTACCAGCGCCCTAGCTAGTTTATTTCCATTATGTCTGTAAGCATATTTCAGTCATTTGTTATTAATGAAATGAAGTCTTATTTCCGCTGCATCTCTATGTTTATGTGTATTTCTATATTTCATTGTGTTCCTACATAAATCCGGATCACCATCTTTGGATTTTCTAGATGGTGAACCTATTTAAGAAACACAAACCAACAAAGAGAGAGATAATAAATATATATATATTCCAATGAATTCTATGTATAATATCAAGGAGTTATACAATAAAATCCAAGACACCTTTATATGGAAGAAATGTATTGTTTCATTATATTAAAATGGAAAGTGGAGAATACAACCCATTCCTTGATGTTGTGAGAGCCCTTTTGATGGATCTTTGCTCCAAAACACACACCTTTTCTCCAATTCCTTTGATGAAGAAGATCCACACTCTCACTTAGAGAGATAAAGCAAAGTTATCTCAAGTATAATCTATGGCAGAAGTCTTCATGCATGTGAAATTCTTATCATTTTCAACCTTAGCCTTTTCCATGAGAGATACCTCTTTATATAGGGTGAAAGAGGGATGGATGAGGATATTAGGATGATCCTACTAAATCATAGAAGCGAGTAAGATCCAAACTGATCGGAGGCCACCTCATCTTCTAGAAGATTCCCTTCTAGAACATTCGTGAATTTTGACTTTTCCCTTGCTTAAGAATCGTCACACCCTATGTACAGATAGCCTCTGAAGATGCCGCAATCCATGTTTGGTGTAGAGTGTGATGATCAAGCATCATCGCACCCCAAGCATAGAGCATGGTGTGACAATATTCCTTGTCATAGACTTTTAGGGAGGAAAAGAAAACCACTTTTCTCTTGGAAAAAGTCTCTTTTAATATTTTCAGGGAACATGGAAGTGAGTTAAGAACATGTCGTTAGTTGATCACTGGGGTGACCAAAATAATGTGTAACATAATTCCCCCCAAAGTATGAAGTTGGAACCTATGACGGCTGAAATACTTTGTAGAATGTGTGTGTCAGAAACAAGGAGTGCATCAATCAGGAACCTGCAAACAGTCAAGCATATGCATAATAATATACCATATTTTGAGGTATACATTCCCATACTTAGATACAAGTGACATAAGTGTCAAGTGATTCATGTCCACTAAACATACACTATGAATCCATGTCATCATGATTCAACATAGCCATGAAGAATACACTGTGGATCTATGCTCTAAAAGAATTCAAATTCAGACATAGCCACGAGACATACACAGTGTATCTATGTGTCAGTACAAACTTATGAATACTCTGTTGCAACCTGGACTGATATGATGAGATCTAGGGTCTTAAATTCCATCATCTCTAGGTACAAACCTAGCCATGTGATTACAAGTGTCGAAGTTGAACAAGGTAGAAACCACTTGATTACCTATCATTAATGAAAATTGTTAACAAGTGTGAGGGAAATCACCATTGATGTCAATGACTCCCAAGTTACTCCTAGTACAATCCAACGAGTGTGAATAAATGAGTTGAAGTTGAACAGTTAATGGAATCTTCCAATCAGGGGTCAATGATGTGAACCCACTGTTGAAAGCGAGGAAACCTTCCATTGAGGCATGCAGGCTCCAAGCTACGAAAGTGATTTCTAAGTCTTGTTCCTGGATAATGAGTTGAAGTCGATAGGAAAAGACTCATCATAGTCAAGCCTTGATGTATCCCCTGTCAATGACACAAAATATGTAACAGATTTGAAGTAGATTAGAGTATGAAGTGATTCAGAATGGACTCAGGGAAGGCTGACATGGTAGAAAATTTATCACTGCAGATGGCCGACTCGATAGAAGGTTTATTTAGGATGGAATTCTCTTGAAAATATGAATGACACGACACTTTTCTTGGCATCATTGAGTCAAAGGAGGATCCAACATATGAACTTGTGGATTTTCAAACGAGATACAAATGGATTTCGCAACCCGGATATAGTGGTGAAAGGGGGTGTCATGTTTAAGAGAGACTTTACTGCCACTATCACAAATACAATGACACATTTCTTCCCAATTTTCCCCCACCATTTTTGGTGAGTACCTATTTATTTTTATGCAAGCTTGAGGAGGATAACATATGCTAGTGATGTAAGCTCATCCTTCAGACGAGTCCCTCTGAGTATTTTTAACGAACCCTAAAAAGGATTGGTTTGATCCCATATGGGTCTTTCGATGCTTGTTTAAGGAGTCAAAAGAAAGGAAAATAAGGGTTTTTCATGTTTAGAGAGTCTAATAAACACTTAAAGATAACTCCATAAGGTCCTTTTTTATAAGTTAGTTTGATGAGATCGAAAAAGAGATAATATATCGCTCATCAAATATTTTCTTCAAATACTTTTACGAGCGTGAAAAGAACAAGGTCGCTCAGCTATCTTTTCATGTTTTAGGGAGATTGAAAAGAGATTAAAGGATACTCCATAGGGTTCATGTTTCATATTACCAAAGTGAGTTTGAAAAAATGACAAAATATTACTCGATTGCATTCTCATGGTTTCACGAGTGTGAGAAAGAATTAAGACTTTGCTCGAGGTTTTCCCTAAAAAACTGTTGACGGGTGAAATTGAACGCTCGTCAACTGGAGGAGTGGATCTAGTCTAGGGTTGTCTAAATAACCCAAGATGTTTGGGATGATCCACCCCGATGGGTTTAGTGGCTCCATTGGCCGATCTAAGTCCTAGGAAAATAAAATAAAACTAACTAAAATAACTAATCTAAATGAAAACAACAATTAAAGCAAACTAATAAGCAAATCTGAAATAATTATATACAGTCTATTGTCTAATATTATATAGCAATAATTCTATGAAATTAAATGTTCAGCTATCAACAGAATTAGATCTTAATCACAAATGTACAATATTTATAGATTACAGATTTTAAATGAAAACCTGAAAAAATCATTTGTAAACTGTCTCATGACAGCAAAACTATTGTTTTTTGATTTTTTATAATCTTATGAAAAGAACTAAAATTATAACTATCTAAGCTGGGCAATTAAAATAATAATCCTAACTATAAATCTGAACTATATATATACCTATTTGAACTACTTAAATAACACTAATAAACTAACCTGTAATAACGCTTTCCAATTTGTCTCGTGTAACGTATCTGATTCAGCTGTTCGATGGGAGGAAACCCGCACCAGATTCTCTGAAAGCTTCTTGTAAATAGGAAGCGATAGTGCTCTTTGAATATGAATGATAGGACAAACAAGACATAAAAAAACAACAACAATCTTATAATTTACAAATCATCGCAGTTAGATAAATCCCTGTGCAAATATTTGTACAAAACAGTTCAATTAATGAAGAAGATAAACCTTTGTTCATTAAATTGAAATATAATAATTGCCGTGCTAAAATTGAGATACATGAGACATGGACAGAATTTAAATCACAACGCATTAACCTGTAATAAGTCTTGATATCTAAAGCAGTCAATGACTTAATCACAAATTAGAATGCACAAAACCTGAATGAAAGTATGATAAATTGAAAGCTAAAGCTATTACAAAAGATTGACTTCCATTCAAGTCTATATCATCATAAATCCATAGTCTTTTTCTCCCAACGGTGATGATGGGTTCATTAAAAAAAATAACAAGTATTTAAAGACCACATGGTAAAACATCCCTATGGGAATTATCAAAGTAGTTTACAAAAAATCTGGGAACAATCTCCCAAGTCTCTATTTCTGCCTATGACTAACAAATTAAAACAAAACTATATCTAAACTGCCACAGCATGTCTAATTTGTCAATGAAATTCGTAGGTACTTGTAGGGAGAAAAGAATACACAAGTTTAGATAATGTTTTATTGATAAGATTAACAAAAATCTAAATGTTAAGACTAGCTACAGAATCTTGCGATTCTGTAGCCGGTCTAATTTGAAAACAGAACCGTTTTAAATCAATCCAAAACTAACAGAAATATATTCAACCTATTAAACAAATCTTTAATTGCTAATTGAAAACAAAGCAAATTGTTCATGCTAGAAGTAACCTGATTCTTTATGCCAATTTGACATAGACAAAAATCGTGTTTAACCGAATGGTAACAGAGATACATGCAATCTGTTCAACACTTGTTATTACCAATTCGGAGCAGACAGAATCGTTTAGACAATTTGAAACCAATGAAATCATTTTCATGAACCAATTTCAATCGACACAAACTGTAATCGATCAAACAAATCTTTTATACTCATTCAATACAAATGCAATAGTTTATGTCGACTCAGAACTTAACAAAATCATTGTCGAATGAAAACTAATAGGATCAATTTTAATTTAAAACTAACAAAACTATATTAAACCGATCTTCAACGCATATACAAACGACTATGCTAATTGAGGGCATACAACATCGTTACAGAATCAAACCAAAAGAAATGAATTGAACTAACTCAGGGCTGACACAATCGTTATGCTAATGCAAAATCGTATCAATCAAAACATAACTGTGTCCGATTTTAGCAAACAAATCTTCTATACAGATTGAATGCAATCATAATCCAAAATGAAAATAATCATTCAAAACAAAACATAATCGTTTCTTGAATCTATTCGAACAGAACTAAACGAAAGAAAACCCAATCGGTCATACTAATTCAAACCAACTCATAAAACAAAATCGATGTTGAAATACATACCTAGGAAGTAAGAAAATGATTCGATCATGATAACTTTGAATTGACAAAGGATGTTGCTGCCTCGACATTTCTGAAGACAATTGAACCGGTGGTTTTTTGTTTCTTCTCATTGGCTTGTAGCCTGTCGTTCTCCTTTGATAACACTGTAACTCGTTCCTCTAATGATTTAATATTTGATTGCAATAGGGGAATGTCGGTGTAAGAACGTTCAAGCCAAGAATTGCATTGAGTGGAATGTGGTTTATTTGGCCTTGGCATCACAGGTGAGGGTTCATTCAAGTTACCAAGGGTTTCACTACCAATATTAATTCCCATGAATTTAGGGTCATTCTTGAGGCACAAAGGTAAGTTGGAAACATAGTCATAGGGTTCCATAGAGTAGAGGCCATGGGAGTAAGAGTATTATTCAGTCAAGAAACATTCAATCTCGGAGTCTGAGTCCTCGCTCAACACTATAGGCTTTTGGTCAGTGTTGTTTGGGTTTGTTCCTAGCACATCTAGATATCCATCGTGCATTTTTCTTTCCCTTACTGTTGGCACCAGTATCACATTTTCCTTTCTTCCTTACAGGCCTTTTGACGGATTTAGTATTGTCTTTAGCACATAGATTGGCTATGGTATTGGGTAGGTCTAGGTTGGGGAAATTCGAGGGTTTGATAGGGGGTAGAAAGGTAGGAGATGGCATGGTCAGCACCACCAGGGTTTCAACAACCACCACCTTGTCTTCCTGAACACACTTGGGAGTGGCAAAGCCATTCCTTGACAGGAAGGCTTGCCAACTGTCACTGCTAAGGCTCAAATGATGAATGATAATGACTTTGATCAAGCAGTGATGGAAAAGGATGCTATCATCCTTTTCATGCTTAAATCATTTGGACATCTTGTAAAGACTACGTAAGAGATAATGTGGCATATTCAGAGGGTAGTCTATAAAATTCATCAATAACCGAAGATGATACAAAAATACCAAGCCATAATGACCTTCGCAGGTCACAAACTGCTTAACAATTGCCAAAAGATCGTGCCACCTGGGTTTGAGGGTAGCGACAGGCATACCTCTATCACAACTTACAATCTTTCTTGATGTGAATAGGAGCGGCCACGACACCTCGTCCACTTTGGAATTTTTAAACCACCTTTACCTTGTAGCTGGTAGTCCTGTAGCTGAGCTTAGGAATTCCTCATTTAGCTCGAGCTATATGTCTCTGACCTTAGCCCTGTAGCCATCGAAGGTGAGGGCGAACTGTTGGGCAACCAAAAGGTTGAAACCCTCAAATCTTTGGATAAACACTAGATAGCCACTATTTTCCAAATCCTCACGAGCATTATCGAATAGCAGGAGTGTTTGGCTGCCATTAGGCTCTATGCGCACCATAGGTGCCATAGACAAGAGCACACAATGAGCTAGGTAAAGGGACAAGAGTTTGGACAGGGTATACGTAGGACTGAAAACTCAGAGATTTCCCCAAAAACTAACAGAGGTAACCCGGGATAGGAGGTAGGCATTAATGCCAAAGTGTGCGAGGGTGGTGGAATGAAATCAACCCATGCAAAATAGTCATATCCAAATGTACAATCGAAAACACATATGGTGATTCAAATCACTATTGCAATTTGTTAAAAGTAATTTCATTCAAACAATTGATGAAAACTATGGTAAGTCGACACAAAACTTTACATAAGCAATAGTGTTTGCATGGTTTTAAAATCAAAACAATGTTTCGAAATCAGCACCAAGGGTTCGATCATAACAAGTATGTGTTGTATGAAATGATCGCAACGTGGTTCTAACCAAAATGTAAATGTGTTTTCATGAAACCAATGCGCTAAGGAATTTGAACAAAGTACATCAAACCACCATTAAATCAATGATTTAATCACAATCATTAGAATATCATCACAGTCTCATAAAAATGAAATCATATTAACAACAAAATGCCAAATGAGTAAAGGTTTTGGTGTCTTGCCAACTTTGTGACCATAATTAAATTGGAAATGCAATGAATACATAGACAAGAGTAACCATAATAACCCAGTGATGATTTTAATGCCATTGACGTGACTTTGAAATCAAGGTTTTCATGCTTGCAGTCATGAAAACAAGGACAAAAGGCAGGTGTGCAAATGCACCAAATAATAGTGTTGTTTTATTCGAAAGATTGTGATGAGAATCAAGGGTTCCGAACACTTGTGTAGGTAGCTTATAGAGATAGGATAAAAAGCGAAATGGCTGCCAACAAAAACCCTAAAAGTATACATTCATAATAAAAAACACACAAAAAGAAATAAAAAATGGTGGACCCCAGTCAAACATCTCGTCCTTATAACTTTTAATCTATAAAAGAAAACACTTTGCAAAGTTGTTAGACTTTAGGGCATGAGTAAAAATATAAAGAATAATTTAATTTTTCAATAAAATATGGTAAAAAACAATAAAATAGGCCAAAACAACCCTTTTACCATTTCATTTTCAAATTTACCCAAATTGTGCACAAAACCCTCTTTTCCTCCAAAATTTCAACTATCGATTATGGAGCGTTTGGTGGATCATTTCCCAAACCATCTCCGTCAAAAAGGTAATCTTCTCCTTCTTTATATTTTCATTGTTTAAAATTTTGTTTTTATTGGTTTATTATTGAGTTGGGGTCTATTTTTGGGGGGTACCTATGCTTTCAGATCATCGCAGGCCCACATTATTGTGAACTACAACAATTTGGAATCACCACAGGGGGCTTAAAGACAGGGTGCGATGACATCATTTTGTGTGAAAGAACTGCCCTGCGACCACGACAACTCGACTTTTGAAAAGATAGAATGAGCTAGAAAACCTTCCAAGAATTGTTTTTTTATGATTCTAATCTTCTTTTGATGTTCCTTGGCAGGCTTTCCTTAGTCAAAATGCTCGAGTGGAGAGAATGAGAGCATGAAGAAGAAGACTACTTTTCTGGGAATGAGCCAGACACAGTTATGGTACTTAAGAAATGTGGATTACTCAAGTTCTTCAAAATTCAGGGCATGAGAGCCCAACTGAGATTTCTAGAGTATCTGGCTCACATGTGGGATGTGAATGAACAAGTCTTTCATGTGGGTGTGCACACACTCACATTGGAAATAGATTATATTTACTTTCTAACAGGTTTATCTCGCCAAGGCTCTTAGGTATCACTCTCGGGAAGTAAGGGTGGAGGAGAGCCCATGGATTACAATGTTTCTCACCATTGCGTTTCGGGTAAGGAAAAACATAGTGGCAAGGTGGCCATCAGAGATGTTCAAGATTTACCATTGTAGACCATCCTTTATACCATTACTCGGATGGTAGGGAGTGCAACTCCCCACATGGATTTGCAAATCCATTTTCAATATGCCATAGAGTGCAAGGAAACCAGGGTCTTCAACTGGTGTGAGTGTGTGTTACACATCAATATTACTCAATTAGATAAGTGTCGCATGTTCCTCTCAACTGTCGTAAGTGTCGCATGTTCCTTACAACTGTCACAAGTGTCGCATGTTGTTCACAAGTGTCACAAACATCAAAAAAAGCATACTTCGATGATGATGACACTAAGGAGGCACTTAGAATACCTCAGACACTTGATTTGGAGAAGGGGGAATGATTTACTGAAGTCAAGAATCTTTTTCCATCTAAAAGGAGCTCTTAAACAAGGGTTTTGAAGGTGAGCACTCCTCTGCATCAACCTTAGGAGCATTGGCGCTCCCCTATAAGGTCTTAGGGAGCGTTATAATGCACCACTACCCCTCTGAAGGAGCGTTGTCCATCCTTGGAGCACTGGCGCTTCCCTCAAGCTTCCTAGGGAGCGCTATAGCGCCCTGATGCCCCTTTTGAGGGAGCGCTATCTAATCTGAGGTAGTAGTTGGCCCATTGAGGAGAATAAGGGAAGGATCTTTCAAGTTTGGAAGGTAGTTGTACTCAAATTATTGGTTCGATTAGGAGATCCCTGATCCAAGGAGGGGATTCCTCAACTTATTCTAAAGATAAATCAAGAGGTTAAGCTTCTCTTAACCTATATAAGCAAGCTTTCTAATGGTGAAAGGGGATTGGAAAAGAGAGAATCACACCAAACTTATGATCTCATAAGTGGTGCTGGAAGGGGAAGAATTGCTAGCATTAAACCTATGATCTCATAGGAAACACACAGTCATCCCAAGGAGAGTGATCACTGAAGGTTCTATCATCCAGGTTGTGGATCTTTCGGGAAAGGGTTAGATGAAGGGGACTTGACAAAGTTGTCGCATTCACATCTATGATTGTAAGTACTGCTGTCGTTATTCTCATTAATATGACACTCTTGGCCTGTTTATTTCTAGTTTGTGTTTGATCTTACATGAACTTATCATTGATAGATATATCTGTTTTCAAGCTAATATCAATAGAGTAAGAAGTGGTCGTACTTTGTTTGTCTACAGGACTCATCAAGGAGTGAGAGTTTGGAGCTCGACTTGGAGTGTGCAGGGACAAACGCCGATAAAGAGGTACTTCTATTCTCCTTCCTTCTCATGTATTAGTTTGTATATATTTGAAAGGATGTCAGTGTCCACATTAAGCACTTTCTGTCTTAGAGTTAGGGTCTAGCTCTTCGAGGCAATCTACCTATCTACAAGGAGATTTTCCTACAACAGGGTGTCTTGAATAACATGAAAAAAAAACTAACAAAGTGTCGAAATGGTTGGTTGAAACAATTTGGTTATGGGTCCATTTTGGTGTTCTTCTTCTTGGAGAGGGTCCCCATTCTACGTCTACAAGTGGAGTGGGGCATACCCGATCCACAAGATCCACAAATGAAGAGGTGGGTGGACCTAATGGCTCATCATGGTGGCATGCCTATCGTCAAGTATGATAATGTTTTCTTCCAATGGATGAGGAATCAGCTAATCATGGTGGAGGACTATGTGTATGCTGGGATATATTTATATGGGGATCCTAACTTGGCTCTTCCCAAGGGATATCAATGGGGAGACATAGGTAAGAAGGAAAAAAATTTCATTATATGATGTTTTTGATATTTTAATTATATAAAATGTTTTTTGTGTCATCAATCCAAGACTAATCAAGTGCTCTCAATAATGMATATGTGGGGCCTTATCATCCTCTGGGATCATCTCCCATTCAAAGGTGAGGAGAGAGAGGTGTTGTTGTAGGAGTGATCGATGTGGATCTCGAGGTGATTGAGTAGAACCTAGAGGGATTAACCATGAATATCCCTGATGCCACAGTGGACGAAATTCCTAGGCACTATCAATGCCATACAATTGGTGTATTTGTATCTATTGGCCAACTATTCCATAGGGTATCACGGGTAGTTGCTTGTTATAGTGAGCAACATTCTTTATTCTTTTGTACACGAAGCTATGAGCTTCACTTTTTGATATTTTGGACCTTGGAAAAAAAATGTTTTGTAACTTTTATCGTTATTAATATAAAGTTTCTAACGACTCACTTGTCTTTTCAAATGTGTGTTTGGATTTATAAATGTCTCAAATTCTTTTCTAAAACATAATTAGCCAATGTATATGTCAATGTGTTTAGACATCTAGGAATATGTTGATATTCGATATAATCAAAATGTCTTTCCAAGAGGCGAATTCTTAAGTATACCCTTAACAAAGTAGGACTTCGGATGGAATAAATATTACTTAAATGTAGCACTACTAACTATGAATTGAGTCATACAATAAGATAACATATTCCAAATGAAATGGCGTTAGTTAATAATTCTATAATTTCACTCTATTCCATGATATTATTAGTTTCATGACCAAGGAAAGCACCATGTAGACTGATCAATTCATCCGTTGGTGCATAGATTTCTCATGCAATAGACACTAGGTTTTGAGTACTGCGACTAGCACCATCAACACAATCGATATAGGGTAGCATAGACACCAACATTTGGAAACCAAGAACAATGCAAGGTAAGCAACTAAAAGGCTGGAAAAAAAATGAAAAAATCACACTAGAGTATAGTACACTAAAAATGCACAACATTCATGCAAAAATATTTTAAGAATAGTAATTATTTAAGTAAATCCCATTTATGGGTTCACTCAAAGGAATTCCATCATAATCTACCATCTCATAATAACCTTTCTCCAACACTCGTTTCACAATATAAGGGTCACACCACATAGGATCGAATTTACCATCCCCTAATAAGTCATGATCTTGTTCGTAAATAAGAACTAAATCACCCTCATAAAAAACACATGGTTTGACATGCTTGTCATATTAAGCTTTGACAAGATTCTTTTGAGTTTCAATGACTAAGGTAGAATCA
>JASDQU010013555.1:88312-98510 GCA_032191745.1 Picea mariana | reverse complement strand
AGGATTTCAGGTGGTAACACTACCCAAAACTAAATAAACGATGACAAAACTCCCAACAACATGGTGCCACTATATATTCCATTGTAGGGTGTGGACCCTAGTCCTGTTAGGAGGGGTGTATGCATTTCCCATCGTGTATCCTCCAAAACCTGAAGTCATGGGAGGACGATGTTAGCTCACGCTCCCCTAGATGTGTGATGATGACTGTCTGTTGCCTGCTGGGGAAGCTTAGTCAACATGGTGACACTTCCGCTTACGAGTTCTATTTGGAGTTAGGTCAATATAGTTGATGCTCCAATATAGTATAGCAAAGGAAGGATAGGAATGAAGATGGAAGTAAGTTAGGGAGGAAGGATGAGTAGAAATAGTTGAGAGTGTATGGAGATTTTTCTTATGGTGGAATTTATTATTTTTCCTTCTGAAAAGAAAATGGGTATATATGAATATTTATAATTATGTAACTAAACTACAATTGTCTAAATAACATGTTGAGCTAGATAATAGTAATTAAAGGATTTCGCAAACATTTGATTGGTTTACTGTATTTTATAAAATGAACAGTCTTGTTGAATGGATTGGATGCATATGGAAATTACTATAGAGATTATAGTTATTGTTATTAGTACATGCATGAGACTTGTATGTACTAGCTACACATGCATTTCTTGCACATGTACACTAGTATGTATGAGTTTTCTTGGCTTACTTACTAATAATGCCGGTTATTTGTTATGAATGTGTGAACCATGTGTCTTTTCCCGGGTATCATAAAATACTTTAACTTCGGGACGAAGTTTCCTGAAGGGTGGGTGTATGTAACAACCCTAGTTAAATAATTGTTAAAGGGTTATTAAGTTTAATTAACTTTCCTAATGTATATTAGTTAAATAATGATTATTTATTAATAATATTAATTAATTATTTATTGTTTAATGTATATTAATTAACTAATTAATTAATTAATTAACTCATTTAATGTTTGGGTAATGAATTAAAGTTTAATAAATTTTAATTTATTTTAAAGAAAATTTAACGTATTGAGGGATGGTTGGCATTGAATGGAGGGATAAGGTGGTTGGCCTTGAATGGAGAGGTGGTGAATGGATGGGGGAATATGAGGGGGCAAATACATTCGAGAGAGGGACTTTTGGGATTTTAGGGGCAGGGAGAATTTTGGAGAAAGGGGGGAGATTGTATGGAAAAACTACATTTTCTGGTTTGAGGTTGGAGGAATTTGTTGGACAATTACAAGAGAGCATCGGTTGTTGGGAGTTTTGGGCTCGAGGGCCAGGAATCCTCACAAAATCTTGGAGCTAGGGAGCTGGATAGGCTCTGCTTCTAGCTGACAGGGAGGAAAGATTTAGTTTTGGGTAGAGTTTGGCAGAGCAGCTTGATCAGAGTTTCATCTTTAGCTTGGACAGACATAGTTGGGGAAACAACTTCACTTGAGAGTTATTTATGTCATTATCATTATTATGGTTCATTATTTTACTATGTTGTGTATGTTATTCAATATGCTGTGTATGTTATTCAATATGATTTTTATATCATGCTGTTGAATATGCTGTGTTATGTGGTTGTTATGTGATTTATTATCATGTTGTTCATAAATTTAATTTCTGTTGAATAATGAATGGTTATATGCTGATGAATAAATTATACAGGATAACATTTCTCTATTTTAACTTGTGTTTTATAAGGCTCTGTGGGAAGAGACCTTACACACTCAAATATCAAAGTCTGTCACCCCAACAAGAATGTAGGTTCATCTAATCAGTCCTCAACAATTTGTATGCAGTCACAAGATACTACAATGGTATTGTTCAAGGTGATACTCAAAGGCTTAGCTAGACTATATCATATACAATTTATTGGTGTAAGTATTTGAATTCCTAAGTCAAAATGATAAAATAACCACTAGATCTACCCATTCAGAAGAAATGATGAAGACACTCAAATGGTTAAAAATCTCTTTAAATATTCAAAATAGGGTAGAATGGTTCAAAAAAATTTCCATGTTTGAATGTATTATTTGTAGCATGTTCACCATCATACTCACATGAATGATCCAAACTGCTCATGCACTCACCTTTGAATCAAATTGGAATTTATCATACTAAACATGTTTTGCAGGCTCAATGGTGTGATATTCTTGGCAATTTATTCCATTTGATATATTCTAATCGGATACAATTTTGTGTTATTCTCATACCTATAGTAAATGATAGAAACTCTATGAAAGTCAATTTGAGGGGGACATTGCCAATAATTTATATAGATCTATTTCCCCCAACATTCATCTTCAAGTCTGATATGATCACATTTTTTCAGTAGATTTTCACAAGAACTAAATAGATGCAGAGCTTGTCATGAAGGTTTTTCATCCGAGGATATTTGATATGCTTGATAATTAGTTTTGGATTTTAGTATCATGTATAAATTGAGAAACATTATGCACATGTATCTTGTATAGTTATTTGGCATGCACTTATTTTTTATTTGACACATGGATTAGGCCTTGAGTATTATTCACATTTCATTCACCTGTTCCACCTATGGCTAAATGAGACTATCTACTAGTTGATTTGGGTACACACTTGCTATATGTTTGATGAAATTTCTAAATGAACTAGGGATAAATAAGGGAAAGTTACAACCAATGTAGGGAAGAAATGATTGCACTAGAAATTGGAATCTTATATACATGAGGGATGAAATCTTCATGAGTATTGTATCCCTCAAATTAAGTTGAGTATTTCTCATATCCAAACTTATGACTATAAACAATTGTTTGGTATCAAAAAATATCACCAAACATTTGGAAGTTAAACTCACTTTGCTACAATTGTTTTTTCTTTTTACTCCTAAATGGTTGGATTGTTTTCTCATCATTTCTTGTAATATAGAAAATAACCCCATCTTGCATGAATGTTGAGTCTCAATATTGGTGGCATGCCTCAGGACCCCACATTGATCCAAGGTCGCCATATGCCTCATTCTTAATAGTGAAACTATAAAACAGGCACTGTTTCACCTAATCCACATTGCACAAACAAACATAGGTGAGTCCAAATGGGCTTCCCATAACCTCATAACATATTTATTTGCATTGTCAAGTGTATTTAACATTGTAACTAAAAATATATTAAGGGAAATCACAATGAAGTTTGTGTCAGTCTTACTAATATAATTTTCATTCACATGCAACCAATACCTTTCTATGCAATCATCATCTGCAATGGAATTAAATTGCAATACACAACAATCTCTATAATTTCCCAACAATAAATAGTCTTTGTACTTGATTAATACAAAAATTCATTTCAATTAAACTTTCCATTATAGAATTCTCGTATTTCCCATTGAATTCATGGAAGCAAACAATAGAATACCAAAGAATGAGACAAGAAGAACTCACCAAATGGTAACTACGGTTAAGAAATCTCACACATCTATAGTCTGTCGTATGTCTATGGTATCTCTCCCCCGCCCCCATTTATCATTGGATCACCATAAAAAATGGGTGGTTTGAGTCAAGGCCAGCCAACACGACCATTTACATATACATAGGAAAAATCCTTCTCATTAAAATGTATGGGAGAATCAATGCCATAAACCCTTGATTCGAGGAGATGGGGGAGAAATATTTACCCTAAATCCTTGATTCTAGGATATGCAGGGTGATTCACCCACCATAAATATTGGATTCTACAAAATCTAGGCAAATTGGAAATTTTACCATGACATTGAGAGGGCGAACCATCTTTGCACTGAATTTTCTTATTTTCTCTAGGGTACGAATCATCTGTCATGTATGCTGCTTAATTTAATATTTTGGATAATTTTTTTTCTTAAAATCTACTTCATACAATATTCGCCCCTTCAAAAATTTAAATTGTAAAATTTCGCCCATGAGTGAAAATTTTCCCCTAAAATCATCTATGGTTGCTACTTCATTAGGGATTCCTCACACTCCCTCAAGGACTGCCACTACAGGGGGTGTTCTGCCTCCTAACCCACCTTCTCTGGTCTGGACTATAATGGTCTTGACCACTTCTACTTCGGGCAGTGGTCTGATTCCATCTATGGCAGTGACCACTGCTCAGTTCATGCAGACTGCGACAGGCCCTCTATTTTCATATGGAATGTCCGACTTTAATACAAACTCCATCCTCACCTACTCCACCCTATAGACTATGGGTTTAGGGGCAGGGAGATCAAAAAATTCTTTGTAAGGGTTCATGGGGGGCACCTTAGCCCCCTATAATTATATCTCTTATGGTGGGGGTCGTATACTCCACTCCCCCTTGCTCAGCAGTGCTCCCCAGCAACCCGTCGGGCCAAACATGAACTACAACTTGTTTGGATTATGAAGTATAGGAAAGTATTCCTAAACCATGTCAATGGGTTCTATGTTGTTCTGTTTCTTCGACACATTTGGAAATAATACTTTTTCGTCATCTGCCGTCTCGGCCTGGGGCAACCCTGGTTTTGGAAAACAAAATCCTGTACAGGGTACTATTCCTACACAGGGGGAAAACACATGAGTCTTCTCCTCACAAGGACTATGGAATCCATGGTAGGGAGAAGTTCCCTTATCAGGGATGTCGATCGAGAGCAACCCTTTCCATGGTTAATGGAACCCTAGGCAAGGCTCAGTACCTATGTTCATCGGATTGACAGAGGGAAACTCTTTCCAGAATATTTGGAACACAATGCAGGGAGTAATACCTGCCCAACCCTCAACGTCCCATTATGGGAGTCATCCGATGATGTCTCAACAAATGCAATATCTGTATGCTGGCCAAGGCCATGGTGTCTACAAGAACCCTGGTAAGCAGCCTAAATTTTCCTGGCAACTTGGTGCTATTAAAACTCCAAGCTTCCTTTTTCCTATACATAGTACTCATCCCAAGCTACTGTTTCTAGTTACATTACATTTTCCATACTTGTCAAGGTTTTTAAACGACCCAATTTTTCACGATCCACATTGGCCTCCCATGCCGACTAAGTTTCCCTAGGACATTTTGATGTTTTAATTTAAGTCTGGCGAAGATCCAGGTGATCACTTGACCACTTTCCACCTATGGTGCTCGTCAAACTCATTGTGATACGACTCTGTATAGTTGCACCTATTTCAACGCACTCTCATTAGGAGTGCCATGAAATGTTACATCAAGCTCGACCACTCAAGATACTCTTACTTTAGCAATTTGGCGATGGCTTTTCTCAACTGTTTCCAACTACCTGTGAGATACAATGTCGCCACCGAATTGTTGACCAACTTTGAGTAGACAAAGGATGATCATATCTCAGATCACATCCTAGAATGGCAGTGTTAGAAGAGTTTGATCAAGGTCTAGGTCCCACCGACATTCCTGCCGGAATGGTTCTTGAATTCTTTGGTACCTCAGTTACCTAAGGACGTTTCAATGTCGAGAGTGTTTTCAAAGTAGGAGCCGATAATGATAGAACAACAACTCGAACTGATATACTCTCAGTATGGTGTACTCTATGAGATTTTTCCAGATGTTCCATGGTCCATCCTTGATAAGGCCATACACAAGTCTGGACCACATGTCAATGGTATAGTTGGTTCAACACAAGAAAATCCCACTGATCAGTTGTCAAATCAATTGCAACAATTTTCGATACAATAGAAAACAGTCAGCCAGATCTCCGGTTTGGCTTCTTCCCCCACCCAAACGTCAGATGTACACAGTGTGGAAGTGATGAACCCAAAGGCCAACCAACAATATGAAGGGAAGAAAAAATAGTTAAACAATAAGGGTAAGGGGGATAAGAAACCCAAAACAAATGTTGGCGGGTGAAACACAGAGAAGAGGAAGTCGAAGTATCCATGTAACCTTTTCACGAAGGACCACCCAACTCACCTATGCCCTCGACTTATGGAGGCCCATAATTTATTGGCACAACAATAACCTGTTGTGTTAACAAAACCATTATATATTTTAACCTTGTACAATATTTACTACAAATAGATATTCAATAAAATAACATAAAATATACAATGGCAAATACAAACATTACACGAAGAGTTTTCCACTAGAAACCCAAACCGAGAAAACCAACATATTCTATATTCATTGGGTTAGATTGTTTACAATATAATATACATATAGGAGCTAACACCATCTAAAACCCTAACCCAATGACCTGGATTAGTAAACAACTCTAATTCCTTAACTGGAAATAGAAAACCATCAGCAAATAAACCATGTGCCAAAAAACAACCTAAATATGTGACATGTTTTTCGAGGCAGAAATTTGTTTCTTGGGGGTGCCCCCTGAACCTCCGCATGGGGGAAATTCACCCCCCTGCATCCACCCAAGGGGGGGCCTAGCACCCCCCCCCCAAACCCCCTTGCGCACCCAATGTAACACTCAAACACTACTACACGTGCAAATAATATAACACATACCCAACATTCTCCCACTTGTTGTTTTCTTTGCATACAAGGGGTTATAGGGTTACATAGTCAACAATCCAGGGCAACAATTCCCATGGATCCTCTACACCAATAGAACTTCTCAATGCTCACAGATTTTGTTAATGAATCTTCAACATTCTTCACAGTGTCCACACCTTCATCAACAATACCTTCTTTTCTTCAACCATGTCTCTCACAAAGTGATATTGAATATTAATATGCTTGGTCTTTGAATGATGAGCTCGGTTCTTCGCTAGAAAAATCTCACTCTGACTGTCACAATCTATCCTTACATCTTGTTGTACCAATCCAATACCTGAACACAATCTTTGTAACCATACTACTTCCTTACTTGCATGAGTGGCTTCCATGTATTCAACTTTTGTAGTTGAAAGTGCCACTACAACTTGTCTTTTGCTCATCCAACTTATTGCTCCTCCAAACAGGTTAAACACATAACCACTTGTAGATCTCCTATGATCCATATCTCCAGCACATTATGCATTCAAAAATCCATGTATATCCACCACTCTATCCAATCCCGGTCTTCCTTCATAGCACAATCCATACCTAGTTATGCCACGCAAATATCGGAAAACCCTTTTTATTGTTGTCCAATGGTCCTTCCCTAGTTTTGACATATACCTTCTCAAAACTCCCATTGCAGGTGCATTGTTTTGTCTAGTATATACCATTGCATACATCAAAATTCCAATTGAACTCGCATATGGAATACGAGAAATTTCCTCCTCCTCTTCATGTGTCTTGGGACACTGATCCGCAGATAACTTTACACCAACAGGAATAGGAACCTTGACTGGTTTACATTCTTGCATATTAATTCTCTGCAATATTGTTTGACATATTTTCTTTGATTTAACCCGAGTTTCCTCCTTTTTTGATCTCTTTTAATTTCCATGCCCAAAATGAAATTTGAAGCACCGATATCCTTCATGCAAATTTAGAGGACACCTGATTTTTCACTTCCCAGACAATCTCCTTGTTGTTTCCTATCAGGAACATGTCATCCACAGACAAGACCAAATAAATCAAATGATCACCAATTAATTTAAAATACACACAGTGATCCTCTTTGCTTCTTGTGAAGCCAATTCCCAACATATAAGTATCAAATTTTTTATACCACATCCTTGGTGATTATTTTAAACCATACAAGGACTTTTTCATCTTGCATACCACCTCCTTCTTTCCCTTCATAGCGTAACCTTTTGGTTGCTTCATATCGATTTCTTCTTCCAGATTCCCATGTAGGAATGTTGTCTTCACATCCATTTGTTCTATCTCAAAATCAAATGAAACAACAAAAGATAAAAAAAAATCTTATATAGGTTAAGTTGGCAACATGAGAAAAAATCTCACCAAAATCAATTCCCTCAACCTGGGAATGACCCTTTTCTACTAATCGAGCTTTGTATTTCTCCACTTTTCCTTTTGCATTCAACTTATTTTTAAATACCCATTTGCTTTCAATGGGATTTCTTCCAATCGAAAAATCCACTGGATCCCAAGCCTCATTCTTTTCCAAAGATGTCATTTCTTCGTCCATGGCTCTTTTCTAGAGATTTGCATCTTCTGAATCCACTGCCTCCTTGACAGTTCTAGGATCATCATCAATATAAACAAATCAAAATTTGAATGGAAATTATATGGAGTATACCATTCTGGTAGACTTATTTCTCGAACCAATCTCCTCAATACTGGAGTATGAGGATCTTCTTCTTATGATTCATGTTCTTTTATAGAGTCTGACTCATCATCCTTTAAATCAAACTCTATTTTCTCTGGTTCTTCCTTACCTGGTAGGACTTCCTGTTTAACATCATCCTTCATTTCTCTAAATACCACATATTGTCTATACACTACCTTCTTAGTTTTTGGGTTCCAAATCTTATAACCTTTGAGATCATATTTATATCCAATAAAGCTACACTTTTCGGCCTTCTTATCTAGCTTACTCTTGTTTTCCTTTGGAACATGAACATATGCATCACAACCAAATACCTTGAGATGTGTGATAGAAGGTTCCTTTCCATTCCATACCTCTTGTGGATTCTTGTGTTCCAACACTGACGAGGGTGATCTCTTGACCACATAACATGCAATACCCACTGCCTCTGCCCATACTTCTTGCCCTAACCCGACACCACTGAGAATGCACCTTGATTTTTCCATCATTGTCCTGTTCATCCTTTCTGCAACTCCATTATGTTAAGGTGTTTATGGAGTAGTCTTATACCTTTCTATACCACACTTCTTACATAATTATTCAAATTCATCCCCATAGAACTCTCCGACATTATCTGTCCTCAACACCTTAATCATTTTCTCTATTTGATTCTCACCAAGAGCCTTAAAATCTTTAAAACTGTCAAATACTTAAGATTTTTTCCTAAGGAAATATATCCAAGTATTCCTCGAGAAGTAATCTATAAATGAGATGTAGTACACAAAATTTCCCAATGATGGGACTGACACAGGTCCAAAAACATCACTGTGAACTAGCTGTAAAATTCCTTTTTCCCTCTTTGCACCAGAGGGGAATCTTACCCAATTCTACTTCCCATATAGACAATGTTCACAGAAATCAAAATCCAGAAAGTAGTTAGACATACCTTCAGCCATACCTTTACCATGTAGCAGTCAAATACCCTTCTCTCCGATATGCCCCAGTCTTAGATGCCACATCATAACCTTTTCTCCAGAGACTGTAGCAGTCCTTTATTTTTCAACTACAATACCAAGAACAATGGAACTATTACACCCATCACTAATAGTGCTTCCTTGCAACTTATACAAAGTTCCAAACCGAACTCCCTTCAACAACACCATTGCTCCTCGAACCATCCTGTAGGTTTCCTTTTCAAATATTGTTTTTACCCCTGCATCCTCCATTTTTCTTAAAGAAATAAAATCTTTTTCCAAACCTGGGATGTGAAGAACACTAGGAAATGTTCTAATCCTTCCATCTATGATCCTCATCTTGACTTTTCCTCAACCCATGGTTCTGGTTGTCAAATCATCACCTACGAAAACATTACCTCCATCATGCATTTCATATTTGCAGAACCACTCCATGTGGGGAGTCATATGAAATTATGCACCAGAGTCAACCAACCATGCCTCATGATCTACATGTGTGCTTGAAGAATCCAAGTACACATCCCCTCCTTCTTCCTTGGAGGTATTTTCTTCTGTAGAAGGAGATTCTTCATATCCCTTCTTTTCCTCAACTTTTGATCTACATTGCTTCTTGTAGTGCCCTTATTTTCCACATCTCCATCATACCTTTACAAACTTTCTGGGAGATTTAGATCTACCCTTAGACTTAAATCTCCCACTTGAGAAATCAGATCTATTTCTTTCCTGGGAACGTCCTCTTGCAAATAATGCTTATGTTCTATGTCCTTCCATATTCTTCCATCTCATTTCCTCCAAAAACAAGGATGAGACCACTTCATCAAACTTCAAGGAAGTTTTATTACTACCTATGGAAACAAGAAAACAATCCCACGATTTTGGTAAAGAACACAATAAACTGATACATTTATCTTCATCTGAAATTTTAATCTCAACAAATACTAACTGGCTTACCACAGTATTGAATGCATTCAAATGCTATGCCATCAAGTCTCCATCTCTCATCCTAAGGTTATACAACTTATTTCTTAGGAATACTTTATTCACTAGGGACTTAAACTGATACAACTTCCCCAACTTTTCCCATA
>JASDQU010013555.1:76367-87383 GCA_032191745.1 Picea mariana | reverse complement strand
CTCTATCTTTTGGTCTTCAAACATTGGTTGAAAGTTGATGAAGTGTAGCCTAGCCTTCCAAGGCTCTTTGATCTGCTCCTTTGAAAGTGGAATTCGAATTTGATGATGTATGCCAAAAATCCCTATCATTTTGCCCTTGAAAATCACTAAATTTAGTCAAAAAATGCCCTTTTGATTTTCATCTCCAAGAATGGCCTTTAGATTTTGATTTGATAATTCATAACCAGCTTATTAAAGAAGGATTCAAACCATTTAAACCCAAAAATTCTTGATCTGGGTGAAAATTTGGCTATTCTGGCCTTGACAGCTTTCAACAGCGTGCTTGCCTGAAAAATCTGCTCCTGCGCTGTTGAAAGTGGCCACTTTCCACAGCTAACTGGTCATAAAATATCGATTTGCGCTGTTGAAAGCGGGCAGATTTTCAAAATCGAATTTCTCGGTCATAAAAAATCCATTTTTCATGTATGAATAGTCGATCGAAATCTAGAGAATCTAAGCTATCCAATGGTGTTTTCAGATCTTCATTTGGAGCTTGGGAAGGGATTGAAAAGTGACCTACAAGTTTAAGTATCATCCTTTCCATTTGCAATTCGAAACTCTAAACGGTCTCTTATGAACAATGTCTGATATGGAACTAAAGATTTGATTTGATGTTGCCAACCCAGGAGTACATCCTCTGTTAGCTGTTGATAATCTTGACTTTCCTCAGCGCGCCTCTTTGTAAGCCGCTGTTAGCTGTGGAAAGTATGCACTTTCCACAGCGCACCGCTTTGTAGAAGATACTCCTTAGCTGTTGAAAGTGGGCACTTTCCACAGCGCACAATGAATCTTTGAAAACACGTTAGCAATAGCCATGATATCCACTGCAAAATTCAACCGAAAGAATGGTTTCATTTTGGGAGTTAACAGTAACTATCACACAATGATTACACATAATACAAATCTATTCTAATATGCATCCAAACAAAATCCATGAACAATCACACAAAATACACTCAACACAATAGTTAACGTGGTTCACGCAACTTTGGGCTACGTCCACAACATCTAGCTTCTTTATTATGATTTTGGGTAATTTTCTCAGGCTTGTGCACTTTTCTTACAAAGATACATGGTTATATTTTTGTTGACAGGCGAAATCAACCGTCCGTCAACTGAGAGAGTGGAACCAGTCCGGGGTTGTCTAATAACCCAAGTCGTTTGGGATGAACCACCCTGACGGGTTTAGCGGCTCCGTTAGCCGATCTAAGGTCCTAAGAAAACAAAAGGAAACTAATCTAAACTAACTATTAAAACTAATCTAACTAAAAGAAAACAAATAAAACTAACTAAACTAAAACTAACTAAAACTAACTAATAAACTAATCTAACTAAAAACTAACTAATAAATATACTAAACAAATAAATAATAAACTGACCTGGAAATGCTCCAAATTTGTCCTGTGTATGATGACTGTTTTAGCAGATTGGAGGGAGGAAACCCGCACCGAATTATCCGAGAGATTCTCGTAAACGTTAGTTGCGATGCTCTTCAAGTTTGTTTATAGGACAAACAAGACATAAAAATCACAACAGTCATATAATTTATAAATCTCTACAATTAGATAAACCCGTATGTAAAGATCTATACATAAATAATTCAATTGATGAAGAAGAGAAATCTGTCATTCATAAACTGAACCAAGTAATTGTTGTGTTTTTAAATTAGTGAAACAAATTAGACATGGATCATATTAATTAAATCATATCATTCTGCAAAAGACTATGATAGCTAAAGTAGTCACTAATCAAATGAAAATTGATAAGCATAAACATGAAACAAAAGATTGATATTATGAAAGCGAAAGCTGTAGCAGAACATCAACTTTTGTCTTAGTTTGTATTAGAATTCCATAGCCTGGTTCTCCCACAAGTGAGGATGATCCTTATTACAAAAATAATAAGTATTTATAAGTTTTCCACAGGGTAAAACCTCCCTGTGGAAGTTATCAAACTATTTACATAAAATCTGGGAGGATCTCCCAAGTTCAACTAAACTAGGAAACTAAAATAAAACTAAATACACAAATATCCCCTAGTCTGTCCATCATATCCCTTGCAATTCGAATTTACCTGAAAATGACCAAAAATGAACAAGTTAGAAGGATCTTTTATTAATAAAATAATAAAAATCTAATTCTATTGACTAGCTACAGAATCATGCGATTTTGTAGTTGGTCTAAAATAAAACATAGAATCACTATTAAAATTAATTTAAAATCTTTTAAAGAATCAAATTCAATTAATCTCCAATCACCATTTGAAAACGAATCATTTAATTTAAAATTATTATACCATTTGAAATCAAACAGGATCAAAAATCATTCAACCGAATATAGAGATAAGAATACTCTGTTTCTTTTGTTACCATAAAGTTGGGTGATAAAATCATATGGAACAGAAATGAAATCGTTTCATATCCAATCGAAATCAACATAATCAAAACAAATTGTAAGCACTGTTACGTCACCTTGTCAATAGGAAATACGAATTCGACCAGATCATTTTCAAATCGTTGTAACTGTGTTAACACAACAAACGATTCATGCCACGAATAGATCAATTCAAACTGGCGTGAAACTCAATTCAAATAAAATCGTAACAGGATCGATCGATTAGCAACAGAATTCGTAATTTGTTATTGCAAATTAGGCAATCAAGATCTATTGACTCTAATCAACATCGTTCCATTCAAACGAATTATAACCGGATCTGGTAGGGATAACACAATCAATCGATTCGTTTTGCAAAATTAACATCAAACAGAGCAGTATCTCTGATACGAATCTATCAAGAGAATCGAACAACTGGATTTTAACATTATCATTAAAAATCATAATCATTCCATGATTCGAGCATGAACATTATTCGCACAGACTTAAATGAACGTATCGTTTTCATAAAAAACAGAGTCATTTTTCCCAACTTGGAAGCGATCAAATCTAGAACATTATACGACACAGCATCGTAACAACCACATTCATTGAAATCGTTCGCCAATCACAGCATATGAATTATAACGAAATCATATCCAATCATAATCATATTCTAAATTGAGTTTGAAAACTTCCTGTTCGGAGTGGATACAAAACGAATTGAATTGAAAACAAACCATTAATTTCATTACTTCAATTAGACAAACTTAGCAAATCAAATCTAAACGAAAACCATTCAAATCCAATAAAAATCCATGAGCAAATCGTATATCAAATCAAAGCAAAACAATGTACAGGATGATCACCGAATGATAGAGGCATTTGAATGAGAGACAGATCTATTTCAAATCATTATATTACTCATGGTCACTCACATAACTAAAACGATATCAAATTTTCATACCTGTATAGCGACGAGACAGCTTGATTATGCCAATTTGGAGTTGATAACGGCTGTGGCCGATTCAACATTTTTGAACAGGATGGAGCCTGTCGTCTTCTACTTCTTATCAGCTGCTTGGAGCTGGTCTCTTTGGCTGATCAACATTGCAATTTGGTCTTCCAGTGATTGAATTTTTGATTGGAGTATAGGAACGTCAATGTAGTACCGTTCCAGCCATAAATCACATCGGTCACAGGAAGACTGTGTAGGGTTTGAAAGAGCAGGCGAGGGTTTGATCACATTACTGAGGGTTTCGTTAGGCAATTTGATACCACGGTAGCTAGGGTCGTTTCTTAGGCAGGGGGGAAGATTCGACACGAAATCGTAAGGTGGCTCGGGACATAAACCCTACAAGTAAGGGTACTCGCTAGCTAAGAAACGTTCCACATCAGAATCAAAATCCTCACTAAGAACAATAGGGTCTCGCTCAACAAAGGGTTTAGGCTTATTTCTAGCCATTCTCGAAATGAGCCGGGCATTCCTTTTCCCTTTGGCATTAGCAGTAGGGTTTGCCTTGGGCTTTTTGCTCGCAGGTTTCTTAATAGTCTCACACTTCTCAGTTATAGTGTCGGGTAAGTCAACCTTAGGGTCGGCCGAGGGTTTAGGAGGAGGCAGTAGGATATGGAAGGGCACAGGCAGCTCGACCTTGGCTTCACTCACCACAGGTTTGTCAACCTGGACAGGGTCAGTGTCATCGAAACCATTTCGGGCGATGAAAGCCTTCCAACTATCACCATGTAAACTCAAGTGATGCACAATGATAAGCTTAATAAGCCCATAGTGGAACAGGCTACTGTCAGCCTTCTGTCGTTTAAACCTTTTCTACATTTTATATAGGCTTCGATGAAAGTAAAAGGGCATATTCAATGAGTATCCCATAAAACTCATTATCAAACACAGGTGGTAGAGAAACACAAGTCCATATCGACCCTCACAGGTCACGAACTGTTTGACTATCATCAAAGTATCATGCCATCGTGGTTTAAGTGCAGAGATGGGCATACCTCTGTCACAAGAGGTGACCTTGTGCGAAACGAACAACAGTGTCCACGGCACTTCCTCGACCTTATAATTTTTGAAAAACAACGTTGTCCCGAGGAGAGTAACCCTGTAGCAGAACTGATAAATTCCTCGTCAATTTCCAACTGGGTGTCACCCAAATTGGCTCTACAGCCATCGAAAGTCATGGCAAATTGTTGTGTTACAGCTAGATTAAAACCCTCAAATCGTTTCACGAAGGTGAGCCATCCATTTTCTTCCAAGTCCTTCCGGGCATTGTCAAACATTAACAAGGCTTGGTTGTCGTTTGGCTCGATTCGCACGACTGGTGCCATGGAGCCGAGCACATGGTAAACCGAGGGTTTGGGTCGAAACACACATAGGAGCAGAGCTACCCGGGCTAACAGAAGTGAACGATGAATATGGGATAGGCATAAATGCCATCGTGCGAAGGTGGTGGAGCTTATCTCTGTCATGCAAAACAATTATTTCCAAAGTACAACCGCTGATTTACATAGTTATTCAATCCATTATAGCAGTTCAACAATCAAGTCATTTTCCCAACCAATAAAATCAACGTATAAACCAATGCACGCAAACATTATGACATAGTTTTAAACACCCGACATATAAATCAAAACCAAAATCGACTATGCGCCAATGTATCAGCTCATATAATCGATAATTTAGCCAATGTGCCAATGGGTGCTTATGTAACCAACATACCAATAGTTATGAAAACATAAACATAGGCATTAAATTAAAAGATATATATATGAAAGATTTAATCACAACACCCATGTATCTCATGAAACCAAAGGTTAAGTACGTCAAATAAATGCAAATCCAAATGCTAATGCATTGCAAACTCAATGAAACCAAGTCACACAATCAATACAAGAATGTTCAATGAGTACAGATCAAAAGGTTTTGCGAGCTGCATAATGATAAGTGCAATGTAAGCGCAATAATCATATCGATAAGAATAGCGACAGTTCAACTAATGATTTCAACGAGACTTCGAAAGACAAAGTTTTCACGCTTACAGTCGTGAAAACAAAATGAAGGCAAATGTGTAAATGTCGCAAAAATAGAAGTGTCGTTTATTTAAAAATTGCGACGAGAGATTGATGTTTGCAAAACATTGGTGTAGGCAATTTATAAGACAATGGAAAAAAGTGAGTTGGCTGCCAATAATTTTCCTTCTCCTAGCCTATTCGTTCTGCAGTGTAGGCCTTTCTCTCTCTCCACATCATCTCCTTAACCTTCATACATAGCCTCTCTCCTTCTCAACATATCTTATCACTCTTCTTACTGATGGGAACTCTCGACAGATTGGAACATGCTCCACATTATTGCTCGAGAAGAACCCATATTCTCCCAACCCATTGCAGATTTATACATAAATTCTAGGGCTTAAAACTCGACTTTGTTAATCCCCAAAACCCTATTACAATACATGATAACTAAAGTTAACTTGTTGTTCGGGCTACTTTAACCTACTTTTCTATCTGCATGTTGATTTTTCACTCTGACTTTTGTTCTTCCTTCTTTTGTGCATTCTTATATCTTTAGCATGTCGAGTTGTCATCCTTCATTTTCGCTCTCTTTCTTCTACTGCTTTACTCTTTTCTTTATTCTTTTGCTTTATTCTCTTCTTTATTCTTCTACTTTATTTGTCTCTTTGTTTTATTCCTATGTTTTATTCTTCAGCTGTATTCTTCTCTCTACGCACTATACTCATGGTTGTGCCTCACCTACACACTCCTGAGTCTTCCTTCTTCTTCTGCACACATCTTCTATACTCAGTATTTTTATGTATATTATTTCCACAATTCCTATCCAACAATAATTAGACCAAAACAAGAAAAATTCATGAGAATGCTTAGTTAGGCCATCACACAAATTTGGATATTCGGTAAATATAATGTTTTTGTAAGCTTGATGTCAGGGATAATTTTAAGGATGGTTGTTTTAAAATGTAGACATCTTGGAAAATATTAGTAGTCCCTAATATGAAAACTATAAAATGTTTGGCAAATCTTCCTAGTCCCTAATAATATGGATATTTTATCCTATAGAATTTGGGTGAATCATTGGTAGAAAAAATGGAAATTGGTGAATCTTTTTTTGGAAAAAAACATGGAAAATTAGCCCATGGGTGATATGAAGCCCCTAAAATTTTCCCCTCTTGATGTTGTAACCTAATGCTTCTTATCTTAAAGTTACTTATACTAGAAGCAATAGAATCAACCCATGATTCAATTATGCTATTTGATGCTAATCAAGGACCATTGTTGAATACTTAAAATCCTCCTAAAAACCTTTAGATCCCACCCATTCCCAAGAAATACATAATGAGATTCAACAAAAAATTGAATGATGATATGATTGTAGATTTTAACCTTGTACAATATTTACTGCAAAAATATTTTCAGTAAAAGAATAGAAAAGATACAATGGAAAATAAAAACATTACACAGAGATTTTTCCCCTGGAAACCCAAACTGGAAAAAATAGCATATTCTATATTCATTCATCATGATACATTGTTTACAATACAATATACATATAGGAGCCAACATCATCCAAAACCATAACCTAATGACCTGGATTAGTCAACAACCCTAATTCCTTAACTGGAAATAGAAAACCATAAAAAAAAAAACATGTTCCGAAAAACCGAACAACAATGGACATGAAAATCGAGGCAACACGAAAAATGAGGTTATAGGGTTATAGGGGGTTACAGGGTTACAAATATCCCACTTGTTGTTTTCTTTGCATACAGGGGGTTACGGGGTTACATAGTCAACAATCTAGGGAAACAATTCCCATGGATCCTCTACACCAAAATAACTTCTCAGTGCTCACAGATTTTGTTAATGAATCTGCAACATTCTTCAAAGTGTCCACCTTCATCAACAATACTTTCTTATCTTAAAACATGTCTCTCACAAAGTGATATTGAATATCAATATGCTTTGTCTTTGAATGATAAGTCGAGTTCTTCGCCAAAAAAATTGCACTCTGACTGTCACAATCTATCCTTACAGCTTGTTGTACCAATCCAATACTTGAACACAATCTCTGTAACCATATCGCTTCCTTACTTGCATGAGTAGTTGCCATATATTTAGCTTCTGTAATTGAATGTGCCACTACATCCTATATTTTTCTCATCCAAATTATTGCTCCTCCAAATAGGTTAAACACATACCCACGTGTATATCTCGTGCGATCCATATCTCCATCCCAGTTTGCATCTACAAATCCATGTATATCCAACACTCTATCCAATCCTAGCCTTCCTTGGTAGCACAATCCATAGCTATCAATGTCATGTAAATACCTAAAAACCATTTCTATTGTTGTCTAATGCTCCTTCCCTGGTTTTGACATATACATGCTCAAAAATCCCACTACATGTGCAATGGTTGGTCTAGTACATACCATTGCATATATCAAACTACCAACTGCACTCGCATATGGAACACGAGACATGTCCTCCTCCTCTTCTTGTGTCTTGGGACACTGATCCGGAGTTAAATTTATACCAACAGGAATAGGAACCTTGATTAGTTTACATTCCTGCATATTAAACCTTTGCAATATTGTCTCGACATATTTTCTCTAATTTAACCAGAGTTTCCTCTTTTTTCGATCTCTTTTAATTTCCACGTCCAAAATGAAATTTGAATCACCGAGATCCTTCATGTCAAATTTAGAGGACAAGTGAGTTTTCACATCATGGATAATCTCCTTTTTGTTCCCTATCAACAACATGTCATCCACATACAAGACAAAATAAATCAAATGATCACCAATTAATTTAAAATACACACAATGATCCTCTTTGCTTCTTGTGAAACCAAGTCCCAACATATAAGTATCAAATTTTTTATACCACATCCTTGGTGATTGTTTTAAACCATACAGGGACTTTTTCAGCTTGCATACTAGCTCCTTCTTTCCCTTCACAACAAATCCTTATAGTTGCTTCATATAGATTTCTTCTTCTAGATTCCCATGCAGGAATGTTGTCTTCACATCCATTTGTTCTACCTCAAAATCAAATGTAGCAACAACAGATAACATACATAGTATAGAGATTAACTTGGCAACATGAGAAAAAATCTCACCAAAATCAATTCCCTCATCCTAGGAATAACCCTTTTCTACTAACTGAGCTTTATATTTCTCCACTTTTCCTTCTGCATTCAGCTTCTTTTTAAATACCCATTTTCTTCCAATGGGATTTCTTCTAGTAGGCAACTCCACTAGATACCAAGCCCCATTCTTATCCAAGGCTACTATTTCTTCGTCCATGGATTTTTTCCATATATTTCCATCCTCTGAATCCACTGCCTCCTTGACAGTTTTAGGATCATCATTAGTAATAGACAACGAAAAATTTGAATGGAAATCAGATGGAGTATACCTTTTTGGTAGCCTTCTTTCTAGAACTGATCTCCTCAATACTGGAGTATAAGGATCTTCTTCTTTTGATTCCTATTCTTTTGTAGAGTCATATTCATCATCCTTTAAATCAAACTCTATTTTCTCTGGTTCTTCCTTACTTTGTAGGACTTCTTATTTAACAACATCCTTCATTTTTCTAAATACCACATCTCAGCTATACACTACCTTCTTAGTTTTTGGGTTCCAAATCTTATAACCTTTGAGACCATCGTTATATCCAATAAAGATGCACTTTTTAGCCTTCTTATCTAGCTTACTCTTGTTTTCCTTTGGAACATGAACATATGCATCACAACCAAATACCTTGAGATCTGTGAGAGAAGGTTTCTTACCAGTCCATACCTCTTGTGTATTCTTGTCATTTATTGCTTATGAGGGTGATTTGTTGACCAGGTAACATGCAATACCCACTGCCTTTTCCCAGAATTCTTTCCCTAACTTGACACCACTGAGCATGCACCTTGATTTTTCCATCAACGTCATGTTCATCCTTTCTGCAAATCCATTCTACTAAGGTGTATATGGAGTAGTCTTCTGCCTTTCTATACCACACTTCTTACATAATTCTTCAAATTCATTCTCGCATAACTCTCTTCCATTATCTGTCCTCAACATCTTAATTATTTTCTCTGTTTGATTCTCAACAAGAGACTTAAACTCTTTAAACATGTCAAAGACTCTAGATTTCTTCCTGAGGAAATATATCCAAGAATTCCTCGAGAAGTCATCTATAAATGAGACATAGTACACAGATTTTCCCAATGATGGGACTGACACAGGTCCAAAAACATCATTGTGAACTAGCCGTAAAATTCCTTCTACCCTCGTTGCATCAAAAGGGAATCTTACCCGATTTTTCTTCCCATATACACAATGTTCACAAAAATCAAAATCCAAAGATAATTTAGACATACCTTCAACCATACCTTTACCGTGTAGTAGTTGAAGACCCTTCTCTCCGATATGTCGTAGTTTTTGATGCCACAACATATCCTTTTCTCCAAAGACTGTGGAATTTCTTTCTTCTTCAAATCCAATATCATGAAAAATGGAACTATTATACCCATCACTAATAGTGCTTCCTTGCATCTTATATAGAGTTCCAAACCAAACTCCCTTCAACAACACCATTTCTCCTCAAACCAACCTATAGGTTTCCTTTTCAAATATTGTTTTTACCCCCACATCGTCCATTTTGCTTACATAAATCAAATTTCTAGCCAATCCTGGGATGTGAAGAACACCAGGTAGTGTTCTAATCCTTCCATCTATGAGCCTCAACTTGACTTTTCCTCGACCTATGATTTTGGTTGTTGAGTCATCACCTAAGAAAACATTACCTCCATCATACCTTTCATATTCACATAACCACTCCTTGTGGGGATTCATATAAAAGGATGCACCTGATTCAACCAACCATGCCTCATGATCTACATGTGTTCTTGAAGAAGCCAAGTACACATCCCCTCCTTCTTTCTTGGAGGTCTTTTCTTCTGTAGAAGGATATTCTTTGGATCCCTTCTTTTTCTCAACCTTGGATCTACACTACTTCTTGTAGTGCCTTTCTTTTCCACATCTCCAACATACCTTTACAAACTTTCCAAGAGATTTAGATCTACCCTTAGACTTAGATCTCCCACTTGATAACTTAGATCTATTTATTTCATGGGAGCATCCTCTTGCAAATAATGCATATTTTCTCTATCCTTCCATATTCTTCCATCTCATCTCCTCCAAAAATAAGGATGAGACCACTTCATCAAACTTCAAGGAAGTTGTATTACTACCTATGGCCACAACTAGACTATCCCACGAGTCTGGTAAAGAACACAATAAACCGATAAACTTATTTTCATCCAAAATTTTAATCTGAAAAAATACTAAATGACTTACCACAGTATTGAAGGTGTTCAAATTCTCTGCCACTGAGTCTCCATCCCTCATCCTCAGGTTATGCAACTTATTACTTAGGAATATTTTATTTACTAGGGACTTAAACTGATACAACTTCCCTAACTTATCCCATAAATCCTTGGTTATAGCTTCCTCTGACACATTCAGTAATACTGAATCTGAGAGAGTCGAATTATGCTCTTCGCCTTCTGATCCAACTTTTTC
>JASDQU010013555.1:63319-76347 GCA_032191745.1 Picea mariana | reverse complement strand
CCATCATACCTTTACAAACTTTCTGGGAGATTTAGATCTACCCTTAGACTTAAATCTCCCACTTGAGAAATCAGATCTATTTCTTTCCTGGGAACGTCCTCTTGCAAATAATGCTTATGTTCTATGTCCTTCCATATTCTTGCATCTCATCTCCTCCAAAAATAAGGATGAGACCACTTCATCAAACTTCAAGGAAGTTGTATTACTACCTATGGCCACAAAAAAACAATCCCACGAGTTTGGTAAAGAACACAGTAAACTGATACATTTATCTTCATCTGAAATTTTAATCTCAACAAATACTAACTGGCTTACCACAGTATTGAATGCATTCAAATGCTATGCCATCAAGTCTCCATCTCTCATCCTAAGGTTATAAAACTTCTTTCTTAGGAATAATTTATTCACTAGGGACTTAGACTGATACAACTTCCCCAACTTTTCCCATAAATCCTTGGTTGTAGCTTCCTCTAACACATTCAGTAATACCGAATTTGAGAGTCATAGTCGTATTGTGCTCTTTGCCTTCCGATCCAACGGTTTCCAGTCATCTGTTGAAGTTCTTGTAGGTGCAGTACTTGGATCTACCATGATCCACTGATCTCTATCCACCAATAGATATTCCATCTTGAGCTTCCACAACTCAAAACTTTTCTCATTAAACTTCTTTATCTCCATCTTTGAATTGCTATCCATTTCTTTTCACCTGAAAAATCAATACCACATATCTCCCACTGTAACAAGGATTATCACAGTCTCAAGCCAAACCCTTGACCACAAAGGAGTCCCCCTAAAGCCAAACAATCTCTGATACAATATGTAGATTTTAACCTTGTACAATATTTACTGCAAACATATATTCAGTAAAAGAACAGAAAAGATACAATGGAAAATATAAACATTACACGGAGATTTTTCCCCTGGAAACCCAAACCCGGAAAACCAACATATTCTATATTCATTATGTTACATTTTTTACAATAAAATATACATATAGGAGCCAACGACATCCAAAACCCTAAACCAATGACCTGGATTAGTAAAAAATCCTAGTTCCTTAACCGGAAATAGAAAACAATTGACAAAGAAACCATGTGTCTAAAAACCACCTAAATATGTGACACATTTTTCGAGGTAGAAATATGTAACACGTTTTCTGAGGAAGAAATTTTTTTCTCGAGAGCACCCCCCAAATCCCCGCAAGGGGGCCATTCTCCCCCCTGCATCCCCCCTCAAACCCCCCTGCGTGCCCAACACAATGCTCAAACACTACTACTTGTGCAAAGAATATAACACATACCCAACACCCATTTCCACATGGGAAAAATATGACTCAAGCCTCTTTGAGCACAAATGGGGGTAGTCAGGGACCCCCTCTGTATTCTAGTAATCCCTCAGCCTCGAAAGTTTATATGTTGAAAGGTGATGCTTGCATAGATACTAGGGCACACGATTACAGAATGCCAGAAACTGCTAAAAATGGTAAAGAAGTCGTAAACCCATATGTTCCTCTCCATATTGAGAAGTTGATGGGTGAAACAATGAAACGCATCTCGAAAGGGGTTTTCAAGAAAGTTTATTATACTCCAAATGCAAGGGATTCCCATAATTAATCCGTGGTAGAGGATTTTTCACAAACCCCTTGCACGATGTTTTCTTTGGAGGTCCTCCAGAGCTTCCCTGTGCAGAGAAAGGCTTTGTTGTCCACTTTGGGATCTGCTAAGACCTGTAATCCAGAAACGATCATGCTTGATACGACTGACTTGAAACCTTGTCCCCCTTACTGTGTTTCATTTCAGATAGTAGTGGCTCACCCCATGAAATATTTTACTTGGAATATTTTACGTACGGTTGTTGATGAGGGCACCTCAACCTGCGTGATGTCATTGGCATGTTGGAAGGCCATTGGCCAACCCATTTTGTCTTCGTCACCTACTCTGATTACTTCTTTCGATAGTTGTTCTTTCATACCATATGGAATCATCCTTTCTTTCATCGTGTAGTTGGGAGGGAAGACCGTGTGCATTGAAGTTGAAGTGGTCAATGTGCCTCTTGACTAAAACCTTTTGTTATGAAGGAGTTGAACCTATACAATGCAAGCAGTGGCTGCTACAATTTTTTGGCTCTTACTATTTCCACATGAGGGAAGAGTCATAACCATTGACCAGTTGTCCTTCCCCAGGCATGACCCTTCATCGGGGGCATCCACAATCCTGATGATTGATAAACCTTAGCCCGACGTTGTCAATGTGGGGTTGGTCTGTGCCCACCTTTGATGGGTACGTTTGATTAACCACCTCCTTCTGGCGATGTCAAGATGATATCGGTTGTCCCCGACCAGCCTAAGGATGAAATATTTCAAGTTTCTTCATCCAAACAAATTACATTAACGATATGTGGACTCTTCCTTCCCCATTGGCTTCGATGGAAGGGACAGGGCATCCTGGAATAGTCATTCCCTTGTTCATGACAAAAGTTGCATACAGTATTGTCTAGCAAGCTTCGACCGACCCCGATCTGAATCTCGCACATGAGTTAGATCCAGTTCTCGAGCCTATTTGGGATCAAGGTTCCCTCACCAATATTGATTCTTTAGACTTGGTCTTTCCCTCATATGAGGCAATTCTTGAGGCATTGACTAGTCTGGACATACTCTAGGATGATTTCCATCACAGATCTTAATTTGTCCCGGATTTAAGAAGAATAGAAGCAGGTGAATTCGTGTTGACTATGACTGGAGATCAGGGATGATTTTAAGGATGGAAATTTATATTAAAATGTAGAAACATGGGCTAATCTTACTAGTCCTTAATATGCAAAATGTAAATTATTTGGCGATAGTTTTGTAAAAATATTCAAATTTATAAGGATTTTGTATACTTTCTATAAAATTTTGGCGATTTTTAAGGTAAAATAATTTTAGTATATGGAATTTGGGCTAATCATTTTTAGAAAAAATGGAAATTGGTGAATCTTTTTTTTAGAAAAACCATGGAAAATTAACCCATTTGCAAAATTTAGCCCCTAAAATCATCTATGTTGGAGATAGGTCTTGTCCTGTGAATCCTATGGCTACACGCGCAGTTTATGCCAAGGGTAATATGGAAAGTATCACTGAAACGATACTTATTGATATCTCTAGAACCCATCACGTCGTGGAGAATTTTTTTGTCGAAGCAGACTGCTCCCCTGGAGTGGTTTGAATCTATATAGATTTACTTAAGGAATTCCGTGACATTTTTGCGTTGTCTTATGAGGAAATGCCAGGCATTGATCCAAGAATAGTCGAACATGAAATAACGACTTATCCTGATGCCAAGATGGTCCGACAGAACCTTCGCTCGGTGAATCCTTGAAAAGTGGAATCTATTAAGGCTGAAGTAGAGAACTACATGTTGGTTTCATATACCCCATTTAGTTGACTCAATGGGTGTCAAATCCCATCCCGGTCAACAAAAATAAGGGTAAGATTCATGTGTGTATGGAATTCTGTGATTTGAATAAGGCCTGTCCAAAGGATAATTTACCCACCCCATTCATTGATCAGATTGTCGATGAATGCGCAAGTTGTGAGGTATTTTCATTCATGGATGGTTTCTTGGGATATAACCAGATAGATATCAAACCTGAGGACCAACATAAAACAACTTTTATCTATTCGTGGGGCACATTTTCTTATCGTAAGATTCCTTTTGGCCTAAAAAATGTTGGACCCATGTTTCAGTGGGGCGTGTCTTTTTCTTTCCATGACCTTATACATATAGTCAAGGATTATCTCGATTATTTATCATCACGATCTCGTAAGAGAGTTGATCATCTTGCGCACCTCTGAATAATCTTTGAGCAATGTCGCTACTATCAAATTTGCTTGAATCCTAACTATTGAAACAAATGATGGAATTTTCTCAACTCCATGTCTTTCTCCAAAATTTAATTAAGTTACACCACTTAGTTTTAGAACCTTGTCTCTTTCCATAAGCTTGTGTAACCCTTAAACCCTTTCTCTATTCGACGCAACCTTTCTGCCGCAGTAAAAACACTAACTCTATCGCCATTTTCACCAAACTTTTCTACCGTCAAGATCTAAAAGATTTAAAAAGTTTCCCCAGGTCTCTCGTTTTTTCATACTTCACATTCCTTCATTGTAAAGAGTTTCAATTATACAATCAAATTATAAATTTTTCTCTTTCCATATATTATTTTAATGTTTGAAAAAATATATTTTAACCAAGCCCTTTGCGTTGTTGAGTCCACCATCCCTCACGTCTCGATCTCCAACTATCCACTGTAAAGCTACATGCCAAGTCACAAGACACACACACAAGACCCCAAGGAGAGGTTTCACATGGGGATCAATGAAACACACCATTTGTCTGAGTGTTAAATTGCATAGAGGAAGGACTCGTGAGGAGACACGAAAGGGGTGTGCTACATGCCCAGAAATCACAAGAATGGTATTACATGTAAAGGCAAGCTCTATTTCAAGAATTTGGCCAACGTAGGGTTTTAAATAACGACTTATCCATTTTTCTCGAAACCCAAAAGCCCGAAATCGGGACTTTAGTCATACGTATCATTCACAGAAGTGGTGGAGACTGGAAAGTGCTCGTCTTTTGCTCATTTTTTGATTGGTTATATGAGAATTTGCATTTATAAATATAGAATTCAAGCCTCGGGTTCAAGTCACGAATCAAACAACTTATTCAAGCCACGAGTTAACATATAAAGCACCAGGCTACATACAAGAAGGTCCCCGAAAAGAAATTACACAGAGGAGGGAACCATGTATTGGAGGGAAAATAAAATTGTGTGCATCAATTGTCAAGTTTTATAAGGAATATTTAGTTGAATCTCTAGAATGGGTGGAGGCACAGGGTTTGGTGCATCTCCTGTTGTTGCATGATTATCATAAGAATATGGCAATCTGACTTTTGGTGTAATTACCTATCCTTTTATTTTTGAAGGTCGCAGGAGAGCCGTACAAGCCTTGGAGGCTATTGAGAGACTACAAAAATGAGTGGATACTCTTATTTTCATTCCAAATGATAGGTTACTAGATGTTGTTGAATAGTAGACAACTCTCAAAGAGGCTTTCATCCTTGCTAATGATGTTCTACGTCAAGGCGTACAAGGAATTTTTGATATAATAACAATTCCATGTTTAATAAACGTGGACTTTGCAGATGTGACGAGTGGGTGTGTCATTTGGAAAAAAAACGAGCAGAGGAAGTGGCACAACAAACTACTTCATCTCCCCACATTGAACATCGATAGAGTGTGCTACTAGTGTTGTGTAAAATATTACTGGGATAAAATACCTTAAATTGCAAACAATAAACCAAGAATCCTAGGTGGTTACCAGCTTAGCGGATCCATCAACAAATATCATATTTGGAGTTGTTGTTGATAGGTATGCGGGAGGTATTTATTTTATTCCAACTACCAAATAGCCACCACTACAACTCATGCACGTGGAGGAGGATCTAATGCATTTACTGTTGTAGACAGTTCGCTGGAATTTAGGGATTATTTATTCTTTTAACATAAATTAGTTTGATTTACCATTGCGATTAGTAGTTAATAATTAGTTCAATTTCAATTAGGTGTTAGAAAAAGAATCCTACAATGAGAATTCAACCACCTTGAGAGAGGGGATTTATATAAAATGATCATCCATTGAAAGAAGTGAACAAAAGAAGGCAATCATAGGAGTAGTACTCCTGGGACTGTAATATTTTGCTTTCATGTTTAATAAAAGAGTGGAGATCCATTTTTGATCTACAACAGAGATTCTTGTGATGTTGGTTACAGGCTTTGTCTATTACTCAGTTGTCATGCTACTCCATTCGCTTTTCTTCCTGATTTGTAACATGTGTTTGTAATGGAATTCATCTGTTTGTTATATGCTCTATTGCAGGGCATGTTATAGGTTGTTCCTTGCAGAGATATGGAGGTTCAGAATTCATCCATTAATAGATGCTCTATCCCAACCATCTTTTTCTACTGATTTATGCTTGGAATTAACTCATTTATAAGTGCTCCTTGCATTTTGATATGTTTTCTCTTTATTTTTCTACCATACTTTTGTAAATCCTTCTCTCTATAATTAGCTTCTACCTTGCCTCTGCTCCACATATTTCCATTGTTGAAACACTCTTATTATTAGCTTTATCATTTGACTCCATGCCCAATGGACTATCACCCGGCCCAACCCATCAACCCTAAAAAACATTAAAACTTTATGTTACCCATAGATCTACCCACTGTTAAGCTTATTGAATATCCTATCGTGACATATATTCGAGAGATCCCTCTCGGATTGGGAGGGGCAGCTTCTAATCAAAATTGGTTCGTGTTATCTCAGAATTTACTTGCATGAAACCCAAATCAAGTTTTGAGTGATAAATTATTTTTTCATTTAAAATGTGCTAAGGCTTGGTTCTATTATAGCCTAGAACCAACTCTTGTGACAACATTCTCTAGCGTTGTTGCCAGGGACAGAGGACGAAGTTATCTTCCTTGGGATACGACAATAGTTTAGATCGATCTCTTGATGGTGAACAAGGGATAATAATTCAATCGGTTGTGATCATTCACCTAGTGACTCCTTGGTTTGAAGACTCGACATGATTCGCGGGTGACTCCACTGGTCTCAAAATGTCAAATTCATTCATTGCTCGGATTGCTACAAGGTTTGCTACTCTGGACTTTACAAATATTTATGGTTTTCCAAAAACTTTTCCAGACATTAAAGTTTGGGAAGATGTCCTTCCTAAATTTAAAGAATATGTGGATGACAATCCCTCTCAACACTTGTTTGAATTCCACAAACTCATGGATGATTTAAATATGCATCATGAAGATGTCCTCATGAAACTATTTTTGTCTTCGTTGGAAAAAGATGCTAGACTCGGGTATAAATCTTTACCCAATTCTAGTATTCCTTCATTGAAATATTTTCACATCCTTTTTCATCAACATTGTAAAAGAATCTATTCAGCTGAAATACTATTTGAAGATTGTTGTAATATAAAATTCATAAGACAAAAAGATTAAACTAATCTTCTTGAAGTGGAGGAAGGAATAACATAAATTTCTCAAGTCGATGAAGATAATACGTATGAAGAAGAGCTGGCTGATAAAGAATTTGGATATGATAGCTCTTGTGATCATATTCAAGAATACAAAATTCAACATCATGGCCAACCCGCAGAAGAGATAGATCTACTCCTGAACAGTTATGTTGCACCCCCTACTTACACGGATCTGTAGCATCCACACAGTCTTGAAAATGTGAGTGAAACTTCTCCTATTATTAATGCAAATCTGATTTCATAGGATGACAGCCATAAAACTATACAAGAAGTCGGTGAGTCTATTTATGATGATGATTCCCTGCTAGGAGATCAACTTGTAGATTTTGTTTTGTTTCATGAAAAATATGTGGTTGTCATGTTTAACAATCCTGAAGAAGGTTTGGTGTTCGATGATGATTTAGATTTTGATGTGGAGGAGTATAATCTGAGATAGAAAGCATGCCAGAGAAAGGATCAGAGTTTCTCTGGTTGACACCCCGAGTATTTTTCTAATTGATGACACTTTAGATTTATTTGTTGCACCTAGATATGATGTGTACACCAATGATTATAAGGTCATTTCCTCAAAATAGTTTTTTGTAGGTTTTTTATGGAGGAAGGATGGTCTTCAACTAGAATTCAGCTATCTTCATGAGCATACCAGATCACATGATTTTGAGAACAATGATGCAGAACAAAGAATCCTACAAGAAATTTGTTATTTGCCTCAGGACCATGCATTTTTTCATGATCCTTTTGCTGACCTTTTAGATTCATTTAATGGAGGAGTATGCTATGTCATGGATATTTTGTCATAGGAATCAAGGAAAATTTTGAACATTCATGATCACAACATATCAGATGGGAGTTTTCAGTTTCCTTATTCAGCCTGCTCAAAGAAAGTGTGAGCAGATTTCAAATAAGTAGACAGTTATTGGATTGGCTTCACTGGCATTTTTGTATCATTTGATTTAGTGGGAATTCTCCAGTAATTAGAGTAGGTGATGTATATAAATAAGATTGACTTTGAGCATTAGAGTACAACAATGGTTTTCAGTATGTTTCTAGTTCACTTTGGTTTTGGTTTTAAATCATTACGACTCCATAGCACCAGAATGTTAAGCGGTTTTTGTTTCGGAAAGACGCAAGTAAAGTGACAGGGTTCAGAGTTTGATAAACATGATGGCAGGTTGACCATGGATGAAGGCACATGGTCTACTGTTCTTGGTGCTTTAAAAGAAAGCACCATCCCTAAATGGAGCCTATGTTGGAACAAATGTTGGAATTTTCTCAACTCAGTGTCTTTCTCCAAAATTTATGTTAGTTACGCCACTTAGTTTCAGAACCTTGTTGCCTGGCATAAGCTTGTGTAACCATTAAACCCTTTCTCTATTCGATGCAACCTTTCCGCCGCAGTAAAAACTCTAAATCTATCACCATTTTTGCCGAACTTTTCTATTGTCAAGATCTCAAAGCTTTAAAAAGTTTCCCCAAGTCTCTCGTTTTGTCCTACTTCACATTACTTCATTGTAAAGAGTGTTAGTTATACAATCAAATTATAATTTTTTCTCTTTCCATATATTATTTTAAAATTATTTTATATAATTTTAAAATTAATATTTTATTTTAAAGTTTAAAAAAATATATTTTAACCCAAGCCCTTTGCGTTGTTGATTCCACCATCCTTCACGTCCCGATCTCCAACTATCCACCATAAAGCTACATGCCAAGTCACAAGACACGCACACAAGACCCCAAGGAGAGATTTCATGTGGGGATCAATGAAACACATCATTTGTTCGAGCGTTAAATCACATGGAGGAAGGACTCACGAGGAGACCCGAAAGGGGTGTGCTACACACCTAGAATTCGCAAGAATGGTATTACATGTAAAGTCAGGATCTATTTTGGGAATTTGGTCGATGTAGGGTTTTAAATAACCACTTCTTCATTTCCCCAAAACCCAAAAGACCGAAATTGGGACTCCAGTCATACATATCATTCGCAGAAGTGGTGGACGCTGGAAAGTTCTCATCTTTTACTTATTTTTCGATTGGTTATATGAGCATTTGACTTTATAAAGCCACAAGTCAAGCCTCAGATTCAAGTAATCAATAAAAAAACTCATTCAAGCCATGAGTTAACATACAAAGCACCAGGCCGCATACAAGAAGGGCCACAAAAAGCAACTACGCAGAGGAGGGAACCACATATCGGAGGGAAAATAAAATCGTGCACATCAATTGTCAAATTTTATAAGGAAGATTTAGTTGAATCTCTGGAATGGGTGGGGGCACAGGGTCTGGTGTAGCTCTTGTTGTTACATGATTATCATAAGAAGCTGGAAATCTGACTGTTGGTGTAATTACCTTACCTTTCAGTTTTGAAGGTCATAGGAGAGCTGTACAGGCCTTGGAGGCTATTGAGAGACTACAAAAATTCATGGATACTCTTATTTTCATTCCAAATGATAGGTTACTAGATGTTGTTGAAGAGAATACAACTCTCGAAGAGGCTTTCCTCCTTGCTAATGATGTTATAGTTCAAGGTGTACAAGGAATTTCTGATATAATAACAATTCCAGCTTTAATAAACATGGACTTTACAGATGTGAAGAGTGGGTGTGTCATCTAGAAAAAAATTGAGAAGAGGAAGTGGCAAAGAAAACTACTTCATCTCCCTGCATCGAAGATCGATAGAGCATGCTAGTGGTGTTGTGTACAATATTACTGGGAGAAAATAACTTACAATGCAAACAATAAACCAAGAATCCTAGGTGGTTACTAGCTTAGCAGATCCATCAACAAATATCATATTTGGAGCTATTGTTGATAGGTATGCGGGAGGTATTTATTTTATCCCAACTACCAGATAGCCACCACTACAACTCATGCACATGGAGGAGGATCTAATGCATTTACTGTTGTAGACAGTTCACTGAAATTTAGGGATTATTTATGCTTTTAACAGAAGTTAGTTTGATTTACCATTGTGATTAGTAGTTAATAATTAGTTCACTTTTAGTTAGGTGTTAGAAAAATAATCCTACGATGAGGATTCAAACTTCTTGAGAGAGGGGAGTTATATAAAATGATCATCCATTGCAAGAAGTGAAAAAAAGAAGGCAAGCATGGGAGTAGTACTCCTGGTAATGTAATATTTTTCTTTCATGTTTAATAAAAGAGAGCAGAGCCATTCTTTGATCTACATCAGAGATTCTTGTGATGTTGGTTACAGGGCTTGTCTATTAGTCAGTTTTCATGCTATTCCATTCACTTTTCTTCCTGATTTGTAACATGTGTTTGTAATGGAATTCATCTGTTTGTTAGATGCTCTATTGCAAGACAGGTTATAGGTTGTTCCTTGCAAATATCTGGAGGTTCTTTGTCCCAACCATCTCTTTATGCTTATTTATGCTTGGAATTCACTCATTTTTGAGTGCTCCTTGCATTATGATATGTTTTCTCTTTATTATGTTGCCATACTTTTATAAATCATTCTCTCTATAATCATCTTCCACCTCACCTCTGCTCCACGGATTTCCATTGCTGAAAGATTCTTATTATTCACTTGATCATTTGACTCCATGCCCAATGGAATACCACTTGGCCCAACCCATCAACCCTAAAAAACCTTAAAACTTTTTGTTACCCACAGATCTGCCTACTGTTAAGATTATTGAATATCTTATCATGACATATATTTGAGAGATCCCTCTTGGGTTGGGAGGGGAAGCTTCTAATCAAAAGTGGTTCATGGTTATCTCAGAATTTACTTGCATGCAATCCAAATCAAGTTCTGAGTGATAAATTATTTTTTCATTTAAAATGTGCTAAGGCTTGGCTCTATTATAGCCTAGAACCAACTCTTGCGAGAACACTAACAAGTGTCATTTTTTCATGACATCGGGTCATATTTTAGGTTTCATAGTTTCAAAAACAGGGATCATGGTCGATCCTCTAAAGGTTGAGGTGATAGTTCAATTGCCTCCCCCATGCACAGTCGCTCAGCTTCAAAGCTTACAGGTTAAAGAGAACTTTCTTCTGTGCTTTATCGCAAACTATGCCGAGATCACTAAAGGGTTCATGGATTTAATGAAAAAGGGAGTTCTCTTTTGCTGGGACAAAGCTGCTCAACACTCTTTTGAAGCATTGAAACATGCTCTTACATCTTCCCCTCTGCTCCAGCCTCCCAATTATATTAAATATTTCTTATTGTACTTGGCCATTGGAGAGTCAACCATCGGTATGGTCTTGGTTCAAGAGGATGATATGCTCGAAGAGAATGTGATCTATTACCTGAGTCGAGGCCTGGTTGGACTAGAACTCAACTAATCCCATGTTGAGAAGCTTGTGTTGGCAAAAATCCATGTTGTCCAGTGATTTCATCATTATATTCTACTTCGTATGACCACCGTCGTTGTCATTGTGAATCTGTTTCAATACATGTTGACATGACACGTCATCAACAAAAAGATCAATAGATGGATTGTTATCCTCTAGGAATTTTACTTGGATTTTGTTTCCATGAAATCCAAAAAGTCACTGGTCTTTGCGTAACTTATCTCAAAACTTCCAATTGAATCAGGTGATGTTACGCTCGAAAAATTTCCCCACCTCTGCTTCTCGCGATGAGAATCGACGAATATGCCATCATGCATGAAATTATCTCACCCTCGATGACACTCTCTATCGTCGAGGTGTAGATTTCATTCTTATTCGATGCCTTATTCATGAGAAAGTGGAAATTGTTCTTAACGACTACCATACTGGAGCATGTGGTGGCCATTTGTCTAGGTTGGAAACAACCCAAAAGATTCTACGAGATGGTTACTTTTCGCCTACGTTAATAAAGGATTGTGTTGAATCAGTCAAGAAGTGCCACCTGTGTCAGGTCAGATCTTCTCTCGAAAGATGAGGGCACATCCTGCTCCCATGTTTCCCGTCATTATTGTTGGTCCTTTCACCAAGTGGGGGATTGATTTTACTACATACCTCCTAGCCTCAGCCAGGGGGCATCATTATATCATCATAGTGGTAGACTACTTCACAAAGTGGGTCGAGGCTATGCCAACATTTAACAATTATGGTGAAACAAAAACTCTCTTCATTTTTAACCAGATAGTAGCTAGGTTCGACATCTCGAAGGAGATTGTCACTAACCATGGAAGTCACTTCCAAAATAAAATGTTGCCTGAGTTAACATAAAAATTTTGGTTGAGGAAAGAGCATTAATCACCCTAATACCCAAAAGAAAATGGTCAGGTGGAAGTTGTGAATAAATCCCTCAATACTATTCTCCAACAAACGATCAATTCTGCCAAGTCAAATTGGCATTTGATGTTGTACTTGACATTATGGGCCTAACAAACGTCTATAAGGACTGCCACCGATTTCTCACCTTTTCAACTCATTTACGAGATGGAAGCAGTCTCGCCAATAGAGTGCCATATCCCATATTTAAAATTGGTAGTAGAGTTATTGTCAGACACTTCACCACTTGAGGAACGCTTATTATATCTCGAGAAGCTCGATGAGTGTTAGGAACCAAATATCAATATATCATAGAAAAACCTTAGAAAAATTACTCAATGCCTTGAAAAAGAGATAATTTCAGATAATAAGCCTCTTCAAGGGGGAAATCTCCTTTTATCCCACTTAAATGTTCAAGTACAAGATGATTCAAAATGAAAATGTCTCTTTGGTATAAATAGGAGACTAGGAGGTATAATTACAACTAATGGCCTAAAGCCGACAGAAATAAAATAACATTACTAATATAATATGCCCAAATTAAGGGTTAATGAGCCAATATTAGGGTTTAACATGCCCCTCCCCTTGAGACAAGTGTTGTCTGCAATGCTTGAGTAACTTTGGATGCTTCTGTATAAAAGACTCATCTTCCCAAGTGGAATCTTCAGCCGGTAGTTTCCTCCATTTAATGAGATACTCT
>JASDQU010013555.1:33684-50639 GCA_032191745.1 Picea mariana | reverse complement strand
ACAGATATATCTAGGGAATTTCCAGTGACCATATGGATTTTTGAAAGTTTGGATTCTAGAACCCCTCTTAAATCCATTGTTGAATCTTTGACCCTTTTTCCTCTTGAATTTACATGTTGAAATACTAAATTTTTTAGCTCCTTATCAAATGATGCATTATGTAGGGTTATGATTCTTCCTCATCACAAATGTTTTCTTGGATAGTCAACTCATTTCCTAGAAAAATTCTTTGCTCATCTTCTGGGAATTCAATATTTTTTATAACATCAAGGTCCATGTTTTGCAAAACAACATCATCATTAGGTATGCATTTCTCTGATTCTTATTGATTTTTATTCCTTTTCCTCTTTACTACTGGTAATTTGTGAGTTGACTCAATATTTTTTTCACCATGATTAGGATCATCGTCGCCCCTTGAATTATTGATTAAAGAATTTTGTTTATCTTGGAAATTGCTCTGGGTATGTCATTTTGGTGTGTTGCTTTTTTGAGATGAACTTTGATATTTAGAACCCCTTTCACATATGACATTTCCATGTTGTTTATATTCCTTGTTTGTACTTATAATATTTTCCATGTCCTAAACCAATTATTATTGAGAATTATTTCCTTCATTTTCTTCCTCATGTTGGACGCTTGGGCTGAACCAAGCTCTGATATCAAAGGTTTCCAGCAAAACCCTTAAACTATCGACCCTCCTGGTAACCCAGAAGGCAACGTTTCACACAGAGTGCACATCATAGTCTCACCTGAGATAGCTTATGGGGGACTGCAAGACTTAGGTGTATGTAGTCAAGGAAAGGGATTGCAAATGTATTATGTTCCTTTTCCTCATGCATCAACATTATTATCCATTCATCTAAATATGGTATTCATTCATTAATCAAACTATGCATGCATGTTGTCATAATATAAGTTAACCATTAATTCTTTATCTGATAAATAACATAACAATAAATGAATCATTTAGTCACATTAACATAGCAGATTTACCGTTGTTCACCCCCTTGGGGCTATGTCCACAAAGATTTGTCTCTTCTTCTCTTGTATTCATCATTCTACAAACTTTGCATTGCACGCATTACATTCTCTGGGCTTACAATAAAAAAGGAGGGTAAGTACCCTCCATGAGGCTGACTTGACCACACAAGGCTCCGCATCCTGTGACCTAACCCTCAAAAACTAGCTTATTCAGACCAAAACTAGATCCCCTTGACCATCCAACCAACAACCAACGAACAACATCTACTAGACCTCCTAGGAATTTATTAATACTATTTTATTGGCTTATAGCGATTACATTCATATCCAAAACCCTAACCCTAACATGGCTAAGTTTCTTTGCATGTGCTCCATTCTTCTTTTCCTTCATCTTCTGCATGTTTCTTTTCCTTCATCTTCTGCATGTTGCTTTCCCTCGACATATGGCATCTTCTCCAAAAATAAGCTTTTCTTTCCCAAAATAGGCCTACGCCCAAAAATAGGCTTTTCTCTCCCAAAATAGGCATGTTCCCAATAGTCCCCCAATAGTGACATGTGGCTCGTCTTGAGCCACTCAACCTTAGCTACATTTTGGATGGTTAGTTGCAAATCCTGGAACACCTTTTCCAATTGAGTGACTTTCTCTTTAACCTGTGTTCTCTGCTCTGAAATATTTTCCACACTTTGTGTTGTAATGTGCTATGTCGGCACTGCTCTACATCCTGCATGTATTTGCTATATTTTCCCCTTCTCAACTTGTAGTTGTTCGATCATCCCCTCTGCTTCCTGTTGTAATGGCTCCAGTTGATCCTATCTTGTTTTATTGTCCTCTTGTGTATACTTCTGCTCTACCTGCAGGTTCTTCATATCTTGCGCACTCCTCAACCTCTCTAGGATGGACATTTCGTTCTATTTCTTCTTTAAGTCCTAAATGTCTGCAATTATATTCTCTTGATTCTGGTCCAATTGTTGTATTTTCGCATCTTCTTCCATGTTGGTCCATATTTGAGTAGTATTATCATAGAATTATTCCACAGCCTTAGCTTCCTATGTACTATTGTCGATGTGTGCATTATCCTCCTCCTCCCTTTTATCTCTGACTTCTCGAGGTGTATTAGGAGTCAATTTTTTCATGAGCTCTGTGATCTCTTGTTGGTATTTCTCCATGAGTTGCACAATCCTCCGAAACTTCCCTTCCGGTGTGACTTATGACTCCTGTGCACAGTCTGGTAGGTTGTTATAGAATTTTGTCAACCCCTTTTTCTAATTTGTTTGTGCGTCTCTTATCCTCCTCTTTCTCCATGGTCAAATGATCACACATAATTTGTATCACTTCTGCAACCTCCCTACCAACTTCCAAGTTAGTTGCATTTGTGCGGGATATGGATTGGAATTCTTGCATCACACTTACTTGTAGTCTGTATAGCGCCTTTATAGGTATCTGCACCATAACCAACTCAAGTTGGTCTATGTTCCCAACTAGCTTCTGTGATGTTTCCTCATCAACTCTCAGCATATTTTGTGTGACTATGAAGGTGTTTCTTCCCTTCACTATCTGAATTGTTTCTTCATGTTCCTTCTGCATAGGTGCTTGTTGTTTCTTCTCTGTTTTTTGCGTTGTAAATTCTTGCACTATAGGAATATGCATCCTTTGTAGAGTATCATGAAACTCCACCAACTTAGACATGATCTCCTCCCTCTGTGCCTATGTTGTGCGTACTACATCTTCTCCCCTATCTTGGAATCTAACTACCACTAAATTGACATTGTCCTCTGTGATTGTGATTACTGGAAGCTTCTTTTGGTATTTTGTTTTCTTGCATGTTTCCTCCTCCTACGTTCCAGTTCTCTTCATCTGTGAGGAATGATCCTCTATCTTCTTCTTTGGCGCATCCTCCTCTTTGGGCCAAAAGGTTTCTCCATTCTTGGCATCGCCATTTACTTGTACCTTTGACAATGTTTCTTTCTTCTTGGGAATTTTCGTTGTTTTGATGCTTCTTAATGCTTAAGCGTGCTCTGTAGACTTTCTAGTGGTTTCCAATGGACTACTTATGTTTTTTTATGTGCCTGCCTCTGCTTGATCCTTTGGTTTGGATCCTTTCTTTGTTATTGAAACCTTCCACTGCATGGGCTAGTCTTTAACAATCCAATCGACCTCTTCCCTTGATACATAGTATTTCATTTCCAAACAATTTTTCTACGAGTCTCTTGTGGCCTGGATCCATATGTGATGATTGGATTCCTTGAAATTGGAAATCCCTTTGTTCTCCTAGAACACCTCAATAGGAATCCTCCATGTATATTTTTTTCTTTGTTCTATGTCTTCCAGAAACATGGAAAACATTGTGTTGTTTGCTTATTGATTCTTAGTGTCCTTACCTTGCCAGATCATTTTGTATCTTGTTGCATAGCACTTCCCATTCATGTATACAAACATTGAGAACTTTGGTTCTTTCCAACCTACCAAAGCTATGAGTACGAGGAGCCAAGAATAATGGAAATCAGTTCCATTGTCCTGCACATCCCTGCATTCAATCAAAAATTGATTTAGCAAGTATGGCACCTAGATAAACATTAATCCTTTTGTGCACTGCATGGATACTGCTATGAGTCTTGATGGGGCTTCTTCCTTCATGCACTTCCTCAACAATTTTCAAACCATTATCTTGTTGGAGAACCTCGTCATGATGTCGTTGATGTATTTTATGACTATACCTCAGCTCCCCCTATTTGTTCCAGATTGTGCTTTCATTATCTCGTCAATTTCCTTTTCTCATTCTTTATTCTCTAGGTACTCTTCGGGTTATGCGCCAATAATGGGAAAATATGTAATCTTGGAAATTAGCGCCACATCAATGGGGATTGGCCTATCCATCCATATCATACCTCCATGTACCCTAGCCAAGAGTTGTTTTACACACAGTCCCACATTCTTACCACGCCCAAAATGTGGTATATCCAGCACGTTCATGATACCCGAATTATAGAGCCATGTAATCCATTGTGCATGCTCCAAGATGGGTCTTCCTAAGGGTCCTATCTCCCCCGTGTCCTCCTAAGTTTCCTACACAAGGTCTGGAAACTTCCCTGTGTCTCGAGCATCATGGTCGATGTATCTCAGCTTCGACACCTTTCCGAGCATATCTTCCACTGTGACCACGACATCCAGGATGTAGGGAATGTGTTCTATGTTGTGTTTGACGCCTTTCATTTCTGGCCAATGGTTGGGTGGCCTTATGTAATTTTTGTTTTCATGTCTTATTCCTCTGCTTCAGTCTCCAACTAGTTTGTAATATCCTCTACCAACACCTCCTCTATGACACATGCATGTTTTTTTCCCTTCATTTCCTCAATTTATTCAGGTGTTCTTGGGTTAGGGTTTGTGTTTCCATTTGGGTTTTTGGATCTCTAACCCATTTCTCCTTGTGCAGTCGTCGATATTTATTCATGTATCTTGGTCGGGCTTATTGATTTTATCGTTGAGGTTGTGACGTCCTCCAACTCTACAACATCCTCGGGCTCTGCCATTATTTTCTTCCTTCTTCTAACCTGTCGAGTAACCCTAACATATCTCTTTGGGGTGCCAACTTTCGGAGGTGTCATGTTGTGTGTTGAGTGGTCAATTGCTTTATTCCTCACACAATGTTGCCTAGGTTGTGCTCATCATCTCTCTGTTCGGTCAAAAATCACTAAGTGGTGAACTTTCCCATGTGTTTCCATTTTTATAGACCTGCTCATTAATGTTTTGTCTAATTTTTCACTTTTTCTGGTCATTTGCGCAGTGTCCAATTTCCCTGTGCATGGTAAATTTTACTGTCTATTGCACGCAACTTTTTCCAATTGTCTAACATTCAACCAAACTCCTCCTCTTTTTGTATATTTTTTATTTTTCTTCTTTTTATGTATTTTTGTAATTTTTCTTTCCTAATTCCTAATATAGTACACTATAAACATGGCTTCCTTACTACGTTGCAACCACTGAGAGTTAGTAGGTTGATTGTCCTTATTCAGTTTCAGTCGACTACCATTCACTATTCCTTGCATTTCTTTTCCTGTCAAGTCCTTTAGCTGGAAAAATCCTCCATCTGTGACATAATTCACTTCATATGGCCCTAGCCAATGCCTTATGAACTTACCAGGATGTTGCAAAAATTTGTTGTCATAGAGGAGAACTAGATCTACCTCCTTAAAGGTCTTATTCTTTATGTTTCTTTCATGCTAGGCTTTGTCCCTTGCTTTCTGCACCTCTTGGTGGAATCCTACTAGAATCATGTCTTCTTCCAATTCCATAAGTTGACTTAACCTTTCTTGTACTGTGCCTCATTTTGTCATATTTGTAATTGTTTCAATGCGTAGACTAGGTACCAAAACTTTTAATGGCACCACTACTTATTTTCCATACGTCAATATGAATGGTGTATGTCCTGTCAAATTCTTGCATGTAGTCCTATATTCCCATAATATTGATGGTATTTTTAAATCTCAATCATCTATGTTCACATTACAAATCTTTGTCAGGTCATTTTCCAAAATATTGTTGAAATATTCTACTGTCCCATTTTCTTGAGGATGATATGGTGTATTCTTTTGGTGATAAACTTCAAATTCCTCAGTCATAGCCTCAATGGTACTATTAATAAAATAGGTGCCTTGGTCACTCATAAAAATCCTAGGACATCGAAATATTTTAATCACCTTCTCAAATAAGAAGTGCGATGTTGTCTCTACATTGAAATCATTCACTAGTGTTGCTTCTGCCCATCTGGTTAAATATTTTGTCACAGTAATGATGTATCTTGCTCCTGACCTTCTTGTTTGTGGATTAATAGGTCCGAAAAAATCTATTTGCCAATTTTTAAATTCCCGAAGAGTTACTTGAGGTCTTAGAGGCATATCATCCCTCATGTTGTCTTTGCAAACTCTTCGATAGACATCAAAGTTATGGAAATATTCTTTTGCATCCTTATGAACTGTTGGCCGCTATAAACTTGCTCGCAATACTTTCTGCGTGGTAGCATTTCCTGCATAGTTTCCTCTAGCTAGACCTTTGTGATCTTGTGCTAGAACTATGGCTCATTCATGCTCCATCACACACCTTCTCAAAATTATATCTGTGCCCATCTTATATAAATGACCTGCAATTAGTTGATAGTCTGCAACTATGACTACCAATTTTTTCTTCTGTGCAGTACTAAACTCCTTTGGGGAAACTCCTTTGCTCAAGAATTCAATGATATTAGCAAAGTACTCATCAGTTATTTGTACTAAAAATAATTTTGCATAAGAGAATTTTTCTTCTAAGTTAGTAGGTTCTTCTCCATTAGTTATCCTTGATAAGTGATCAGGTCCTGCATTTAGTTTCCCTGGTTTAAATATTACTTCAAAATCAAATTACTGGAACAATAATAGCCATCTACAAATCCTCCCCCCCAACACTGGTTGTTGACTAGATATTTGAGGGAAGAATGATCTTTGAACATTTTAAAGTGATTTCCCAATAAGTAATGTATGAATATTTACAGTGCATACACCATGGATAGACCTTCTCTTTATTTTGTGTTGTAATTATTCTTTGAGTCTGATAACTTCATGCTTGCAAAAGCTATAGGATGATCTAAGTCACTTTCTCCTGGATGCGCCAAAATTGCTCCAAGTTCTAATGTTGATGCATATATACGCACATGAAATGTATTTTCCCAATTGGGAAACACTAAAATAGGTGTTGTTACCATCTTCTCCTTCAAAGTATCCAACCCCTGTTGACAATCCTTGTTACACTGAAATTTAGTGTCCTTCTTCAACAACTTTTCCATCGGTGTGGTAATCTATGCATACCCCTTGATAAACTTCATGTAGTACCTCATATGTCCAATTGTGGCTCTTAACTGACACACTAACTTTGGTTATGGTAAGTTCACAATTACAACAATCTTATCAGAGTCAACCAATAACCCTTGTATGCATACCACATGTCCAAATAGTATCCCAAAAGGTGTGTTGAAAATACATTTCTTGATGTTTAATGAGATCTGACATTGTTTTTCCATGTCCAACATTAGTCTTAGGAATTCTACATGATCTTTCAAAAGAATAAAAACAGTCCAGTCATCCAAATATACTTTTAAGATCTTATGTATGAAATCTTTAAAAGCAGCTATGACCACCCTTGAAAATATAGTTGGTGCATTCTTCAATCTAAAGGGCGTAATTGTATACTGATAGGATCCCCATTATGTATTAAATGTGGTATTATTCCTATCCTCTGGAGTTATTTTAATATAATGATAACCTAATAATCCATCTATGAATGAACATGCTTCCTATCCTCCCACATTCTCCAAGACCTCATCTGTAAAAGGTGTAGGGAATGGATCATGTAAGAAAGCATCATTCAGTTTCCTTAGATCATCACAAATTCTTATTCCCCCTTGTTTATTTTCCTGGAATACCATGGGACTGATCCATTCAGTTTCTTCCACTGACTCTATGATACCAACATCCAACATTCGATTAAGTTCTTCTTTCACTTTTTGCTTATACACTGGATTCAACATGTAAGGTCTCTATCTAACAAGTCTCGCATTTGGTTTTATGGGTATCTTCATCTCACCCAGCTCACTTGCTATTCCTTTCATCTCTATAAAGGTTGATGGAAACAAGTCGATGTATTCGTGCAAAAATTTTGGTATTCGTTCATTTGTAAAAGGGGTAGGGAATGGATCATGTAAGCAAGCATCATTCAGTTTCCTTAGATCAACACAAATTCTTATTCCCCCTTGTTTATTTTCCTGGACTACCATGGGACTGATCCATTCAGTTTCTTCCTCTGGCTCTATGATACCAACATCTAGCATTCAGTTAAGCTCTTCTTTCACTTTTTCCTTATACACTAGATTCAACATGTAAGGTCTCTATCTAACAAGTCTCACATCTAGTTTTATGGGTATCTTCATCTCACCTAGCTCACTTGCTATTCCTTTCATCTCTATAAAGGTTGATGGAAACAAGTCACTATATTCACACAATAATTTTGTTATTCGTTCTAGTGTCTGCTCATCCCAGTAGTATCCAATGCATTCCATTTTAGGGTTTTCTTCTGTCCCAATGTTGACTTTCTTGACCTTAATTGGTGCAACAAATGCCTCTGACTCCAGAGATGGACCTTCCACCTCTCTCTCACCTTCATTCTATGTTATCTGGATGTTGCACGGATCATCTTCTTATGTTGTACCTTCTGTGACATGATAACATGAGAGTAAGTCCTTGACTGTCTATTTGTTCTGTTGTTGATATTCTTTGATAATTTCCACCTCAGGTTCCTCCTGTATCATCTTCAGGGATAAATCGATATTGGGGTTCTCATGCTAAAATGAGAAAGTTACCACAAAATTGTGTTGTAATATTGTCCAAACTATAATGCCTGTATTCAGTTCATGTTCTATGTAATAGTTCCCTGGTATCCCTTCCAATGTATGAATAAGGTAATGAGGCCATTCTTCTGGTGGTGTCAACCTCCATTGTGTTCTTCAATTTTCTATGGGCTTATTTGGCCTTCCTTGTCCATCATATTTTTGCAAGGTATCATTCCCTTGTTATGTGCCAAATCTAATGTGTAGTAACCTTTTACACTGATACCGGTCTTGAATTATTTTCTTGTGTGTACCCCACCATATTGCAGGTTTTTCCTTGAGTGCAATATCCACGGTTAACAACCTTTGATTTTCCAAAACTTCTTCCTCATAGTTTTTCAAGAATTCTTCTAAGTCGTTCAAACCATGAAAAGTGGGAGGTTCTCTTACCTCTATACCGACCCACCTTACTTCGCACTCTATTCTTGCGCAGCTCCTTGTCAAGACTTCATGTAGTCTTTGTTGCTAGTTTTCTAGACCTGTCTCGAAGTCTGAGGCACACAATGTAATGCTTCTCTAGTTGAGTACCCCATCTGCAATTGGGTTGACATAATATTCTTCTCACGCAGTAGTCCTATATAATTGATTTGTTTCTTCCAAATCCAAAAATTTCGCCTCTACAAACCTTTCTCCTTCTGAGGGATCTAATGGTGCAATCACTCTGTACTTTCTTGATTCAAAATTCACTTTCTGTGTCTTCAGGTTGATCACAACCTGGTTATCAAATTCCCAGTCCAGTCCTAGCAATGTTGGGTAGGGTTTTGTGCCATCTATTATTTCTATAACTTTGAAATATGTCATAGTGAACACTCCATCCAAGTCTATTTTCACACATTTAAGTTTTCCAATTGGTAATACTCTATGTTGATTTTCCAATTTCAACTGGACAGGTGAATATCCTAATGTGGGTTCCCCCATACACTGTCATGTGTTCTTGGGTAAGATATTCACTTTAGAGCATGAATCAAGAATGGAATCTCCCATATTGAAATCTCCAATGTTGTAATTTAACATGAATTCCCTACTTGTTCTTCTTCTCGTATGGAGATGATTACCTGTCTTTTGTTCTGACTTCCCTTCTACTTATGTCTTTCATCTTTCTAGCAAGTTCTGTAAGACCTTAATGGGTGATGGATCATTCAATAACTTGAAACATGATTGCAGGAAAGTATTTAGGTTCCTTACTTTCTCTAAAAAAATTCCTTCGCTGGTGTGATCCATTGAGGGTGGCATCGCGTAAAATGGTGGATCATGAGTTTGCTGCGAAATTGATGTAGATGTGATATTCTCTTTTAGAATCTCTTGTCTGGCCTCCTTAAATGTATTATTTTCTTTTTGAGTGTCAAAATGATTTTGTGGCTCAATGTTCTTCTTGACCCATTGGTTTTGAGCTGGATAATTTTTTTCTGTATCAGCTCTCAGCTTGGTTCCTCCTTGAGTAACTATGTTGATATTCTTCCCATCATCCCTGGCTTCTGCCGAAATCCATTGGACATTTTGATTGTTCTAGTTTCTTTTTTCCTGTATTTTTCTCAATAATGTTGGGAAGTCCTTTGTGTCGTGGTCTACTGTGCGACAATACATACTTGTTGTAGGTGGAAGTGGACAATAAATTGCATAGTGTCTTGTTTGTTGACATTTGTGGTAGACTGCTGGCCCTCTACCTCGCCCAAATCCTCCTATGTCTCGACCTCCACCTATGAATCCACCTATATTGTAGTATACCTAGGGAGGTAATATTGGGTACCACCCTAGGTATCCCATATTACCTTCGGTTCATATATATTCAGGTACTTAACAATTGGTATCAAAGCACTTTATTTGGCCAAAGAAGGGGAGAAGTTTTTGCTCTTTTTGCAGATTGTTTCTAGGGAAAAAAGAGGGCAGCGCACTCCAGGTTCATATATGAAACTTTTTTAGTATAATTTGGCCAAACAAATTGGATATTTGAATTCCTTTCAGAAAAATACCCAATTTCAAAAATATAATCTGCTAAAATGGAGTCCAAGAAGTGAAGTTATCAGTGTTTTAAATTCGGCAAATTTTTAGGGTTTTTTCTGGAAAAAGTCATGCAATTTGCACAGTAAGTTATTTTTGCACCCTAATTTTTGTTGAAACTTTATTCCAAAAATGTTTTATTTTACAGGAAGAGATGATGGCCCTAGTATTTAATAATATATACAATACTTCAAGTCGGTATGGAATGAAAAGTGGAAATCTCGTCTACACTAGGGTTTCAAAGATGAGGCTCTCATATGGTGGCAATCATTTGACTATCCTAAGTGGATGTCAACTTCTGAGGAATCATTTGAAAAAATAATTTTAGACAAGTGGTCTCATGCCAAGATTAAGGATAAAGAACTCTCCAAGGGTTTATTTTCATGTGGCAATTCTATATTACAGGTTCATGGTTGTATTCATAAGGAGAAGGTTATTATTTCTATTAACCCTAGTTGCATGCGTACTTTTATCGATATTCAGTTGGTTAATAAACTGCAAGTTCCTACAAATAATGTTCAAGACACACAGGTTGTGAGTGAAAATGTTCAAATTTTTAAATATTTGAAGCTCGGTATGGATAAATATGTGTTGCATTCATATTTTTATGCTATAGATATGGATGGTGTGGATATTGTTTTGGGATATCCTTGGATGGAATCAGTTGGTACAGTTAATATTAATGTTCAAAAGAAATTTTTTAAAGATTTGATACAAGAAAAATAAAATCACATTGCATGATGTGTCTCTTAGTAAGAAATGTGGGCCCATGGAGGCCAACAAAGAACTTATTGCAGAGTTTGAAGTTGAATCAGAGGTAGATTCTACAAAAGGAGATGAAGAAAAACCACATGAAAGGAACAATAAGGAAAATAAGGAGGTCATTGACTTAAAGACACAATGTGTTGCAAACTTGAAGAAAAAAGCATAAATTCCTACATTTTTTTTATATCTCCATCCACACCACATACATAAACAACAATCATCAAGGAAAGGGCATGAGCATCAAAACATGTATGCACCAGTAGGGAACCAGAAAAGAAATTGATCAAGAGGTGCATGGAGGAATAATAGCATTGCAGAAAGACATCAGGATAGAGAAACAATTACATGGAAACCCCAACATGATGTGGAGCAAGATCATGGTGGTTAGGCAACAGTTGAAAAACATGTTCGACTTCCATTAGGATGGATGGATGGTCGTACTTGGTACCAATTGGATACATTGCTTAGCCGATCATATTGTATGCTTTCTTCTCGTGTTTCGAGGATGAAACATGTGAAGGGGGATGGAATGTAGTATACCTAGGGAGGTAATATGGGGTACCTAGGGAGGTACCCAATGGGAATATGGTTATGTATTATTAGTGGAAGTCATTTAATATATGAGAATGTGGTCATTCAATATAAGGTGGACTATGTCCACTATATTAATAAAGACCCACTATGGTAGTTAGATGTAATCAATGTGATAAGGATCTCTAGAAGGTTCCTAGCAGATAGATAGAGATATATAAAGAAGTGTAAGAAATGTAATGAAACATAGTGAAGAATATGGTCATTGTAACAAGCAAGTATTGCTTGAGGAGTGCATTCCTTCCATAAGGAATAATATATGGTGCTACCCTACCTCAAAGGTTTTTACTATTTCTTGTATACAGTATTTTGGTGAATGGTTTGAATTATTCTTGTTGATATTGTGTTTTTATTTTGAGATTTATATTCATATCTATTCATGTACTTAACATCTATCTCCTCGTGGTGCATTGTATTGGGGTATCTAGTTATACTGCATGGTATTATACTGTGGTTGTTCATTTTTTTATTGTGGTTGCATGGGATTGAATTGTGGTTGCGCATTATTTAACTGCGGTGTAGCTTGGCCCGAAATCATCTCTACTTTCACCCTGTAGGTGTCTAAGTTCTCTCTATAATCCATTCCATCATTCTACAATCTTTGTCATTATGACCCACTGATTTGCAAAAATTGCAGTAATAAATTTTTGGCATTGTCTTATACTTTTTCATCATTGGACAATGATATGGATCATTTCTATGTGTCTTAAAAATTTCACACCATGGTCCTCCTATAGACAAGGGGTTTGGAACCTTTATGGCCAAGTACTAAGAAAAGTTTGTACAATCATTCTTATGGTGTCCTTATGTCATGTATAACATATACCAAACAAATTCTCTCTTCTCTTTCCCCTTTTTCTGGTTCAACTGAAATGTCAGATTCTTCATATCCTCTTTCATCTCTTCTATTGTTGGATTTGTTTGTTGATACTGGTTTTCTTCTAGCTATAGGGTTTCTTGCAGTGCCTCTGCCTGAGTTTGAAACTTTTATTGTCTCAAGGGATACTTCAAGTGTGGTAATAGTGATTTCACAAATAATTACCTATGTTGCATGTCAATAATAAAGTACATGAACTTACCTTTCAGATTTTTGAACCTTTGATCAATCTCCCAGAAAGACTCACCTAGTTTCTTCCTGATCTCAATCATTTCATTCATGTACTGGTATTATGAGATTGGCTTCTGAAATTCATTTACCAGTAGCTTTTTCACCTCCACGATAGTCTTTTGTGCTCCTTGTGGACTGTTTAGATCAAGGCTCATGTACCAGTCTAGTGCACAGTCTCTGAGTGTTATACCCAACTGCACCACTTTTTTATCCTCTTATGTGACCTTATTTGCTTCCCAGATCTTTTCACAGATGAATAAATTCTTCTCAAGGTCCTCTCACACCTTGCCCCAAAAATCTGGTAATCTGATAGTGGAATCTACTCCTTACATTTTGAAACGTGTTAAACTACAACCTCTGCATGGTGTAGATAGTTGATTTGTACTTCTTAAATGTGTACCCCCAATTGGTTTTCCTTTGTTGGACCCTTGACCTGCTACCCCTTTTGTACTAAAAGATGGTTGTCTAAAATCTTGTGTTCCTTCAAGTGTATTAGTCGCACATGGGGTTGTAGGTTCCACACTAACTGTGATCTGGACTGGAGTTCTGCCTTTTGTGCCTGATTTTGGACCTCTTGTTTTCCTTTCATATGTTGTGCACAGGATTTCCTCAATTTTCTCCACATCTCGAAGATCCTCTACCTCTTCTCCATCGCTCGCCAAGCCTTCTCTATCGACTATGGCCCTCTTTTTGTTATTCATCTTATATTGGTAAGGTATACAGTTGTGCGTCGTTCTAGATTTTTCCATAATCTTCTTTTTCTGTTCCATGGCCTCCTTCTACTTCCCCTTATCCAACTCCTTGTCCATATCTTAGACTCATGTTAGTGCTTCTCCCTTCTCCCATGCTTGCTGGGAAGTTTAGTTGTTTGATTCCATGTTCATCACGCATTTATCATATAATAAAATATTTATGTAAGTATAAATTGATCTTATGTACCTACCTCTGGGTCCCTTCAAAAAATCCTGCTCTATAGAAGTCTACGACTTCACAGTATCAACTACAAATTCAGTGATAAACCATGCAATAATATTGTCTAGCCAAAAATCTATTGCGCACATAAACTTATTATTTCCCTACTGCAACTTCACGATCTCCACAGGATGCCACTCTAGTTGTCTTATTAGATTCATAGGAAGGTTTTCCTTCAACCTCAATAACCACTACTGCAACAGATGTGGGAATTCGCAGAAAAAAACTTCATGCAAGTCACTAAACACATATTTGTCGAGATATTTGTGTGGTGTATATTTAGGGTGTTTGTTGTCCTTTTGAGAAAACTCGAGTTCATTTTTCCTTAACCATCTTTCAATCTTCGTCTTTGTTGGATTCCATGGCCTAAACATTCCCTTCTACGTTTTCATTCTCTTTGTTGGTCCTCAACAGATCCATTCCAATAGATCATGTGCAGTTCCAACCAGCAACGAAACCATTTTTCAAATGCTTGGTCTGACCTGGGTTCTGATATCAAAGGTTTCCAACAAAACCATCAAACTATTGGCCCTCCTGGTAAACCAAAAGGAAATGTTGCACAAAAAGTGCATAGCGCAGTCTCACCTGAGATAGATTATGGGGGACTGCAAGACTCAGGTGTCTGCATTCAAAGAAAGGATTGGGATTGTATTTTGTTCCTTTTCCTCATGCATCAACATTATTATCCATTCATCTAAATCAGATATTCATTCATTAATCAAATTATGCATGCATGGTGTCATAATCTAAGTTAAGCCTTCATTCTTGATCTAATAAATAACATAATAGAAAAACAATCATTTAGACAGTACATTAACACGGTAGATTTATTATGGTTCACCCCGCCTGGGGCTACATCCACAAAGATTTGTCTCTTCTACTCTTTTATTCATCATTCCAAAAAATATGCATTTCATGCATTACATTCTTCATGCTTACAACAAAAAAGGAGGGTAAGTACCCTTCATGAGGCAGACTAAAGCACACCAGGCTCCACAACCCGTGACCTAACCCTCAAAAACTTGCTTATTCAAACCAAAATTATATCTCCTTGACCATCCAACCAAAAACCAATGAACAACCTCTACTAGACCTCCTAAGCCTTTAAATATACTATTCTATTGTATTATAGCCATTACATTCATATCCAAAACCCTAACCCTAACATGGCTAGGTTTGTCTGCATGTGCGCCATGCTGCTTTTCCTCCATCTTCCGCATGTTGCTTTTCCTTCATCTTATGCATGTTGTTTTTCCTTCATCTTTTGCATGTTTATTTTCTTCCACATATGGCACATGCTCCAAAAATAGGCTTTTCTTTCCCAAAATAGGCCTGCACCAAAAAAATGATTTTTCTCCCAAAATAGTCTTGCACCCAACACCTCCTCATAAACATGTCAAACTTCAAATACCACTACCTTATATTTTGCTTTAGGCCATACAAGCTCTTCTTCAACCTGCATACCAAATGTTCCTTCCCTTTGACCTCATACCCCTGTGGTTGTTGCATATAAATCTCTTCCTCCAAATCCCCATGGAGAAAAGTTATTTTTACATCTAACTGTTCAAGATGAAAATATTCTACTACCACAAGACTTAAAATAGTCCTAATTGAATTCATTTTAACAAGAGGAGAAAATATTTCATCAAAATCTATACCTTTCTTTTGTGCAAACCCCTATACAATAAGTCTAGCATTGTACTGGTTTTTCCCTCCATCTTCTTCCTTCAACTTGTAAAACCATTTATTTTGCAATGATCTTTTTCCTGTAGGAAACTGAACCAAATCCCAAGTTTGGTTATTTACTAGGGAATCCATTTCCTCTTTCATGCCTTACTCCCACTTATTTTTAGTGTCTATCTGCATTGTCTCTTCATAACATTCTGGTTCACCAGAATCAGTCAACAATAAATAATACAATGAAGGAGAGTATCGTTCTGGGGGTCTACTTAACCTGGTAGATCTTCTAACAACACTTGCAGGATTTTGAGGTACATGTTGCTCATGTTGTTGTACATTTTGATTTTTCGATACATTTGGAATTTCTTTTTCAGTGATCTCATCAAGCACTGTGTATTTTGTTTTTTTCTTTTTCTTGTATCTTTCCCTGCAACTAATCTTTGTACATGACCTTCTCATTAAATTTGACATCTATACTCCTAATGATTTTGTGATTTCCATAATCTCATAAGTGATAACCAAAATCATTAACATTGTATCCCATAAAGGTAGAATTCTTGGATTTTGCCTCAAGCTTTGTTTTATTTTCTTTATCAATATGGACAAATGCTTCACAACCGAATGTCTTCAAAAAAAATAGTTTACCTTAATACCTATCCATGCCTCCTCTGGAATTATAACATCCAAATATCTTGAAGGTCCTTTGTTTATTAAGTAAACAGCAGTATCTATAGCATCTACCCGGATCTGTAAGGGAAAACCATCATGCAATCTCATACTCCTTGCACGCTCCATGATTGTTCTATTCATCCTTTCTGACACACCATCTTCTTGTGGTGTTCCTAGAACTGTCTTCTTTCTACGAATTTCATGGTATGAATAGTAATCATCAAACTCCTTGCTACAATATTCACCTCCATTGCCAGATCAGAGACACTTCAACATTTTTCATGTCTCATTCTCAACCAAATATTTTCATTTCTTAAAAGTATAAAAAACATCGGATTTTTGTCGAATGCAATAAACCCAAGTTTTTCTAGTTGCATCATCAATAAAAGTAACATAATAATGAGAGACACCAAGTGATGATACCTGAGCTTGTCCCCATACATCTATATGCACAAGTTCTAACCTTTCACTCTTCTTTTCTTTTCCAACTCTGAAAGATATGACTCTCTTATGTTTTCCATAAACACAATGCTCACATAAATTCAAATCAATTTGTTTAAGATCTGGCAACAAATTTATTTTTTGAAGTATTTGCATCCCCTTCTCACTCATGTGTCCAATCCTATGATGCCACAGTGTTGTATCCACTCCTGCAGATGCTATAGAGATAGAAGAGTCGGTATTACCAGTACATAAATACAATGTACCTACCTTCTATCCTTTTTCTATCACCAATGATCCTTTGGTGACCTTCCACACCTTATCTGTAAATATGAATATGC